>WYDI02022336.1:11240-80217 GCA_009867235.2 Psittacus erithacus
TGCCCCATCCCTGGCAGTGTTCAAGGCCAGGTTGGACACAGGGGCTTGGAGCAAGCTGCTCGAGTGGAAGGTGTCCCCGCCCGTGGCAGGGGTTGGAGCTGGAGGAGCTTTGAGGTGCCTTTCAATACAAACCATTCTATGATACTACGAAGAATGCATGAGACCCATTTGCCTGACATTGTCTTTCCTGTTTCAAGTAAGAAGCTCTGTTTTGCCCAGATGTTCTGGGTACATCTTATATTCTACAGCACCAGGCTAGAGGGACCTCAGGTCTGACCCACAAGAGCAGCTTGGGTGCCTTGGGACACTGTCTCCCCTTGCTATATGATCACCATCACCACTACGTGCTCTGACAGGCTCCAGCACATGTGCTAGTCCCTATGCAGACTGATGACACCCCTAGCACCCTATTGATGAACCCAGCCCTCCCTCCCCTGTTTTCCCAAGTCTCCAGGCGGCAAATGGCCCAAAAGGACTGACACTAGAAAAGCAAGTTAAAAAAAAGCACACCACATTAAGACAAAACAAAATAAACCCATAAGAAACCAAGAATCCCCTTGTGGGAGCCTGCAGAGTGCTAAATCAAACAAAGGGAGGGGAAGAGGGTTTACTTCAGTGGCCTGAAAGTCGTAAGATCGCAGATTATTTCCTCTCTGGTGCCACAGGAAAGCTCTGGGTTCAGGGCTCGGGGATTTTGCAGTTCCTGCTGGAATGTAAATTCCCGATAATGCAATGTCAGGGGCAGCGAGGCACAAACACAGGGATTAGTTGGTTATGAAAGCTGAGTGGTGCTGCAGTGCGGGGGGAGCCTGAAGCACCCGCAGGCACCCGGCGATGGGACGCCAGGGAAGGGTTGCCTGGAGCCACCCAGTGCCGGAGCAGAGGGCAGAGACGGCAGCAGGAGGCAAGAGGGCATCCATCCCAGCATCCCAAACAGCTACAGACCAGTTCCTGCAGAGCAGAAACACTGGATGTAAAGCTGTAGTAAACCACTGCTCCTCCAGTGCTGCATGTGGAAAACTTCCCTGCTCCATCCCCAGGGTGATGGGCTCAGGGCTGGCTTTACAGGGGAAGGGAAGAAGAAAGGGAGTTGGTCCTTGGACCACACTACATGGTACCTATATAGTGATTTAACGTATAAAGACAAGCCTGACTAGGCAATTTGAGTCATTAGCTATACACACACATCATAATGGTGTTGCAGGCTGAGCTGAGCCCAGCTCTGACAGAATCCTCTACTCATGCTACTCTTTATAGCAGCCACCTGACCTTCTGCAGCATCTGGTGCTCCCACTGCTGAGAACAGGCCCTTCACTGCTGCATGTCTGCTGCAGATGTTATGAAATCCTATGATGGCATCAGATGCTTTCAGTAAATACTGATTGATTAAAGCTCAGCTCAGCAAAGTCTGTAGTAACTGTCACTATAGTGAACTAACTTCAGCAAATCACAGTCACTGGCGTTGGATGGGACCAAACACCATCATCTGTGCCATTTCCTTGCTGGGAACAACCTGCCTTGATGAATATCTGTCTGACCTGTTCTTAGAGCCAAGAGCCCATGGTCAGCTCATAGGATGGACTTTGATGTGATAACTGACATGAGGAAATCATCCATCTGAAGGCCACCCAAATAACCCAATGGTTTTCCCCCAGACTGACTCCACAAGGACTTTCCCAGCCATAGCAAGAAGGGAGCAACAATGAGCGGCCATGATGAGCCCTTGAGGCAAACCCCAGTGGTGGCAACCACAACTTGGCCCTAAACAACACCAAGAGCGGACTGCCCAGCACATTACTACACATGTGCTGGCCAAGCTCTTCTCTTTCTGTCCTTCCTTTTCACCACCTCAACTTACTGCTCACACACCACCGCATCTGCAGTTGTGCTTGGTGCAGTCATCCCCAGGAAAGAATCAGTGTTTAAGGCTGGGATGCAGCACACAATGGGTTGGTGCTACAAGGATGCTGAAAACACACTGCACTGTGGTCAAGGAGACAGGGTGATGGGGAGGGAGGGAATCAGGCCCCTAGCTTTCAGTGCCCAGTGCCAAAAAGCCCCAGTTTTAATGGGTTTCACCACTTTGAGTCATTTATGTTAGTGGGGTAATGAAGTCATGTGTAAATGTTAGATTTAGCTTTCGGCTGTCAGCTGTTCCCTCTTAAAACAACTAAGGAGAAGTAGACCCAGAGCGGGTGAGGAGAAAAGAGAGGCTCTCTGGTGAAGTAGGGTAATAAATTACAGGAGCAGTTCTTGGGCTGCCAATTTAACACCGTAAATCAAGGCCTGGGTATTACCCAAGCGCTCCCTGCGGAGGGCTGTCGGGTCAGAACGACCACCTTTTCAAATCCTGGAAATGAAATCTTCCTAAATGCTGACCAACCTCATCCCTGCCAGGAACAGTAATTTACTGCCTTATTAAAGGGCAGGAATAGGGAGAGGAGTGAGTGAGGGGGGAGTTGCCTGTGGCCAAATCCCCAGCTTTCAGTCCCCAAAGGGATGAAGCAAACCCCTTCCCCTCACCTCATATCCCAGACAAGGGGTGCCCCCACATTGGCATGAGCCAGTGGAGCTCTCCCACCTGCCACGTGCCCACCACAGGGGCTGTTGTTTTAAGTCGGCGCCAGCCAAGGGCTGATTTTGGTCTCCACTTCTATGATGGATTTAGGAGGTCACAGCCACAGTCATAAATGATGAAGAGGGGGATTTAAAAATAGGCTCTACATCGCTGTTTCCCTCTGTGGTACCTCATGGCATGGTGGGGGAGAGGAAAGCGAGAGGGGATGGGTACTGCCAGAGCATCTTCCAAGTGCTCGTGCAAGGGAGTGCAGTGCAGTGATTGCACAGGGGACAGGGCACCGAGGTCCTTGGCTGCCAGCCCCAGCTCTGCAAGGACGTGACCAAGAGCATGAGACATGTTATGTCCTGCTCTGCCCAGCCCAGGGGTGCTCCCACAGGGACATTTGTCCTCAGATGCAGAAGGGACAGCAATCACTCATGTTGAGGGCTGGTGTGGGATGAAAACATATCCAGAGCCAGCAGAACCTTGCCCTATCTCACCTAGGAGGAAGGTATTAAAAGAGAATGAACCAGCATAAAGAAGTAAAGAAGAAATGATCCCTGGGGTAGAGGGAAGATGAGATTCTCAGGACTGCTGCCTGGCTGCTGTGTTCTCATATGGGGTGATTTTGTCATAAATACAGATTTTTCCACTGTACTGAGAACTGACCTGGGTCTGTCAGACCCTCATAAGGGAGGACAATGAGTCCAGGACTTGATGGCCTCTTATCACAGCCTCCCATCAGAACATTGCATTCCCCCTCAGTACCAGAAGGCAGCTGCTCTGGAGATGCACTTCATCCCCTGTAACTGTCCCGGCTGCCTGCCTGGTGACTTGCTCCAGGGAAGAAAAGGCTGCAAGCCCTGGGCTGATGCCACATCCTGACCCCCGGTTGTTGCTGCAGGCCACAAGCAGGGGCACGGAAGGAAGATTTAAACTTAATTACCTGTCCTGCCTCCTCGTAAAGCCAGTGGTCATCAGAATTGCCCTGAAAACACAGCGAGAGAAACTGAAGAGAAACCTCCCTGTTGCTGTGTCAGGAAGCCCTCTGGCTGCACACATCCAAAGGTCTGAATGCACAGTAGCATTAAACCTTCACTGCTTTAGACAGATTTTGTTGGAACAAATTAACTCTGCGAGATTCGCTCCGTGTCTGCAAGAGGACTGGGAAGGGGAGCAGGAAAGGGTTTGTTGTTGCTAAAGGAGACCAGCAGGAAGAGGCGAGCCAGGTGCCAAGATGCTGCTGACCACAGAAAGTCCTGGTTTAGGGCCACCTATGAGCTAAGTTTTTAATGTCTCCTTAATGTAAACGGTCTGGTTGGGACATCTGGCCGTCAGCATGGCTTCTCGCAAGCAGCTGTGTGCAGTAACCTGTGGCTTTCATGGAAACTGGGCTCACGAGGGCTCGGGGGTGATGTATTTATTACACAGAGGCAATCAACTTCCCTCTTGTCGCTCTGGTTTATGAGGGAACATTTACAGCAAAGCTGAGGCTCATCTGATAAACATTTCAAGGTAGGAAAATGAACATCTCCCTGGGAAGGAGAAGAGGCTGTCAGTTCTAATCATGTCACGAGATGGCCTCCATTGGCACATCTTTACTCTCCTCCTGCTACGTCAGTGCCTCTGCTTCTGTTCAAGCTGGATGGCAGAGCTTTGCTCTTGTCAAGGGCCTGGCACTGGCTGCTGTGGTGTTTGTAGATGCTTCCCTTTGGCTGCAAGTCACATATTGCTCAAGTAGAGAACAGGGGCACAGCTAGGAACTCATCTGGCTTGGTGAGGAAGGCAGACAGCAGCTGAATCGACCACTGGCTCTAGATGTAGAGTAGTACAGTCAGGCAAGATGGGCAGTTTAAATGTCACCTTGTAACTCCCATGGCTTGATGCAGGTATCAGGTTAGATAGCATCCTTCAGTAAGTGTGTTGGGTCTCAAGTAACGGAGGAAATAAAGATCTGTAAGAAGAGGCTGATGATTCCCAGGGATTTAAAGAGAGAGGAGCAACTGGAAAGGACAAAGGAGTCTGCAGTGTCATCAAAGGAGGAGGAGGGCAGTGGGGAGGACGAGGATGGCTCTGTGCCAGAGGCTAATGAACTACCAAAGAAACTATGACCAAGGTCATCTCTGGAGGAGTGCAAGCCCCAGGCCAGCTTGGATTTGTGTCCAGGAGGAAAATAAACTGTTGTGAGGAGCTGTCATCTGGTGCTATGGGCAGATCCTCAGCAGTGTCTAACAAGCAGATAGAAGCAGAATGCTTCCCAAGGGGCTGGGTGGCAGCCTGGCCTTTGCCAGGACACTGCCAGCACCCTGGGTGCAATGTACTTCATGTACCTGTGATATCTTAGAGTCAATGGGGTTTGCAGACGCAGTCCCTCTGGAAAGGTTCCTCTTCATACTCCCAGAACCAACCCTTTCCCAGCCCTCCTCAGAGCATGAAATGTATGGTAAAGAGGAAATAGTTCTAGCATAAAGGTGTATATAGGTAACAGATGAGATGCTGTGCATTTGCTGGCATCCTTGCATGGTGTCAGGGGCACCACAGGGCTAGAATTTCAGAGGACCTTTCTAGTGCCTATATCAGCAAGCTGAATTATTCTTTTGGGACAGAGGGAAGGTGGAAAAGGGAATTTTGGAAACATTTATGGTCTGTATGGCAACCATATACCACTGTGAGAATAAACACATGTCAAGGCAGATAGATAGAGAAATAAATAGAAGGAAATGTCCATGAAAGATACTATTTAGAAGAGCCAAGCTTACCACATATCGATTGCTCAGTCATTGACCCCTCTGATGGTGTCAGTCAGTCTACAGACACAAGTAATAATCTGTTCACTAGCACCTCAGCTCTGCCCCTACAGGGGCTCAAAACTGTTTTCACATAGGATTAATCCCCCTGCAGCAGGGTGTTTGCATCACCACACGTGTTCCCAACCACATAAGGAGGCAGCGGGAGCCCAAAGCTAAATGTGGGACAAGTGGTCCTCTCCTTTAGTGTCCACAGGGAGTTTTGCCTGGGTGTGGAGGAAGCTAGTGTGAATGCAGGATGGCAGAACGGATCTGTCCTGGGTGCAGAATCCACTTTGGGGGACGGGTCCTGGAGGTCACATCATTGACACCAGCAAAAACTGCCCAGGAGGGATTCTGCTGCTCCTCATTATCTGGCTCTTTGACATGCACAAATACTACAGCATAGGGATGGACATGCCCTGTACTCCTCAAACACTCCCGACGTGTACAGCTGCCTCTGTAGCGCAGCTCCTGATACCTAATGCTTGTCACTGCACACACCACTCAACATATACATACCTGCTGCATGTTTGCTTCATCCCCTCAGTCACCCTTTCTAACCATCCACCCTGCAAGTCATCAGGACATCTCTGAACCCTAGGGCACCCATGGTCTCATCTATCATGGCTCTACAACTGAAGAGGATCTGAGTTGGTCCCAGTTTACACTCTTATTCCAGGCCTCATTTACACCCTCCAGCTCTTCCAACACACCCAGCTCATCTGCACTGTCACCCGCCTGGTTCAGGCTGGTTGCTACATGTCCCACAGACACCCATCCAAAGACCTCCAAGCTGCTATGTCTGCCATAAACACTCATCCAAAGATTGAGTGGGACTTGGTGGTCCTAGCAGATGACAGCTTGGTGACCACCAAAAGAGGACTTCTCTCGGATACAAGCAGAAGGCAATGAGGGTCACATTCATAGTGGCCAAGCAGAAGTGTGCTCCAGGCATTGGTGCAGGGGAGAGTGTGGGGAAGGGACAGGTACCTGGGCCCCAGCTCGTCCTCACTACGCCACACAAAGTCTCCAAACTTCTCATAGTGGGAGTTGTAGTGGTGCTGGACTCGGAAGAGCATGGAAGCGGAGACCTCCATCAACGTGTTGTAGGCCGTCTGCTGCTCCTTCCCACTGGTGTAGCCGTTGTAGAGGTTGTAGATTTTGTCAGCTATCTCTGGAAAGGATCAGGGGAATGGGATTAATGAACAGTCAGAAGGTGCTAACACAGGAGGAGTGATGTCCTTAGCAGGGCTAGCAGGAAGGCTGGGCATCTAGGGTGGCTGCTGGTCCCTTGGGACTGCCTGCAGCAATATTTGATGACTGGGGAAGCATTTAAAGACTCCAGCAATATTCCACGAAGGAATGGGACGAGGAGGAGGAGGAGGAGGGCTGCCAGCGCAGGCAGACACAGCCTTATCCTCTCATGTAGGGCAGGCAAGCTCTTCCCTAATTCACCAGAACAAAAGCAATTGCACAGCTATGATGCTAAAGAACAGGAAGAATACAACGCTGTTGGTAACAAGATGGTACTTCAGCCACAAATACCACACATCATCTTTGTGCTATCTACTAGAGCCGCTCAGATGTATTAAACAAGAGGGTGAACTCTGCTGTAGAAAACGATCTTTCTTTAGAGTTGAAAAATGCACAAAACTCCATTGCCTTCCTTTTCTGTAGTCTCCCGTTTGCTCATTTTTCCTGGTAATGCTCATCAAGAGCATGGAATAAAGCATTAATCAAAACTTCCTTTTGTGTGCTTTTCAGAATAGAAAGCAAGGAAGAAAGAAAACAGGTAACCTGCCTTTCACATAGAGGAATCTTTAAATCTGAAAGCAGCCAAATGCTCTGGGCATAAGAGCAAAAGGGACTGGTTTCAAACCTCGAAAATGCAGATGTGTAAAAGTGGCTGGGCTTTAACTGGTGTTTCGGATTTGGAACCAAACCAGCTGCCACCAGCATCCTTCTAAATGCCCAGAGCTGAAGAGAGGCAAAGCAAAATCAGCAGGAAATGTCTTTTGTCATGGCAAATGAGGCACCTGAACACTGACCTTCTGCCTTGCTGTCATCTACCAGGGGGCAGGCTGTCCTCAGGGTGACTGTGCTCGGTTCTGAGTGTCTCCCTCGCGTATCCACTGCATAAAGGGTAAATCTGGAAGGCAGGAAGGAGAAGGAAAACAATGTCTTTATCCCCCAGTCCCACACCATGAGGTTGTTATAGGAACCGGCCTTCACAACAGGAAGGAAGAATGTGGTCCAGGCTCCTATCAGTCAGGTCTGGCATCCCAAGGAGATGTGAGATGGGCTTAGAACAGGACAGCACCCAGGGACAGGAGGCCACCATGTCCCCATGGAGCACTATGGACCCCCTCCATCCCTGGGAGCCCTGCGGGGCTGCACCCTGCAGCTGCCTGACTGCAAGAGGGTGTAAACACCTCCAGGGTTGCTTTGCCATGTGCTGATGCAAACGTTATAATGCTCTGGCGTCTGCAAGCCGGGCTCCTCTGCGGCCCTCCTGAGACTGAGCAGTAATTCCTGGTGCAAGCGGGCTCTGTGCTGACAAGTGACAGCTCGTACACATTCTGTGAACGGCCTTGAGGTTGTTTTCTCCCTCATTTCCCCACCAGGGTGGGGTTGGTAAAAGGGTGGGAATGATAATTTCACACTCCAAGCTAATGGAGAGCATCTGACAGTAAAACACGGCTTTTGTGTTGGATGAAGCATTCAGTAAACAGGCTGTGGCTGCATGGGATGTCCGGGGATGGTGAGCACAGAGCCCTGGTCACAGTATCGAGGCTCCAAAAGCTTTTTCGCAGCAGGGGTGACAATCTTCTGTCCACTCTCCCAAAAGACATTGGTTCATACTTATTCACTCTAAGCCAGGCATGGAAACTCCAGCTGGCTTTGACAGAGTGCAGGAGCTGCCTTGAACCCCTTGGAGGCTGGAGATGCCTGGTGGTGGGGTACCCAGCTCCCAAGAAATAACACAGCCCCACTCCTTATCCTAAACCCGAGCAGCTCTTGCAAGCGAGTGTAAAGAATCCCATAAAAGCAGCTGATGCATAAATGGGATTGAGACCTTGAGGTGTGTTTACTTAAGGAATGGTCTGAACTCACCAGCATCCTTAATGGGAACAGAACATCCTCACCCCACACACGAGCCCCCTCTCTCCTCCTGGCTGCACCCCGCACACATGCCTGATAAGAGCTGCCATTTGCACAGTAGCAATTCCCAGCACAGGACCCATTCTCCCTGAACAATTAGCCTAGATCCTTAACAATACTTGCTATCTGAAAGGATGCCAGCAGCCTGCCAAGGAATCCACTTGTGTGTAGGGGCAACTCCCATTTTTACTAAGCTGGGCCACGCAGAGGATGCACACTCTCAGCTCACCCAAGGAGATGCTATTTAATTCTTTGGCATGACATCATTTTCCTCAATTTACAAGGAACGTTGCTCAGAGTGGGAGCAGCTCAGGAAGGATGTCCACAGCTTCACAAGTACCACACACAGGCTGTTCTCCCGCTATAATTAAGGGACAGCAACAGAGCAATAGGGTGATGGTGAATCTAGGGCAGGAGTTTAACTTCAGCATCCCATTCCAGATGCACCACCTCCTTGCAGTAGACAAAGGGTTCAAGGGGAGTAAGGAGTCTTCTGCTGTAAGCAGGTAAGAGATGTGCCTCTGCAGCTTGGCAACATGAACCCCTCTCTTTCCAGGCCCAGAAAGCAACAGCAATAGGAGCATCCAGTGTTGGGCAGGGGAACCTCAGCCTCGGTGAGATGAGGAATTCTGTGTTTGGAGAGCTGGGCAATGCTCTTCTTGCTCATCAGTGTAAGCACAACAAGCAGTAAGAGGGCTCAGTACGCAGGTTACTGCTGCGAGCTGCTCTCCATCCTCTTCCTGGGGCCACTTGCTTTGCCACAGCGCCTGGGTTGTTGTGTTTTCTTTCTCAAATGGGTGGGCACAGCTAATGTGTAACCTCTGCTCTGCCCTGTAGCCGCTCAGGCAGCAAGGCTCCATTAGCAATCAGTGCCAGAGCACTTTCCATGAAAAACAGCAGACTTTTATCCCAACACGGTTGTAATATTCAGCAATTAGTGCCCACATCACCTATTCCATCGCCAGGGGGGTCAGGAGGATTGGCCGGGTGTTAAAGCATATCCACCCCTCTGGGTGATGTTAAAGACCTGTGTTAGCCCTTTGACTGCACTTTTCCCCTCTGCCCAGCACACACAGGAACAAAGTCATTCAGCTGCCAAGAGCAAGAGCATCTGTGCTGCTCAGACCTAGGTTAAAAAATACATATCAATAAACAAGCCCTTCATTTAATCCTTTTTTTTCAGATGACAGAGGAAAAAAAAACCAAAATGCAAATGGGAAAACATCAGAATCAAAGTGATTTTGATCTGCTCAAGAACACTTTTCTGTTTGAGGAAAAAGAAAAATACTTGCTTGACCTCACCTGAAACCAGCCCTCTTTCAAGAACCTTAGAGGGAAGTTCTGCATTTCCATTCACTCGGAATGAGATGTTTTGGAACCAGCACCAATAAATCCAGCTCTGGTGGAAGCTGGTTGGCATCACACAGCCCTCTGCACCTCTCCAGCTCCTTTCAGCGAGTGATCTCAGAAGGTTTTAACATTCATTATGGTTCAAAAGATTACCCTGAAGCACAGCAATATTAATAGCTCTGCTTTATCGGTGGTAAACAGAGACACGCAGGGTGAAGCATCGTGCCCCGGAGAGGCTCGGTGACATGAACAGTTTGGAAACTCAGGAGATGATGGTTTCCAATCTTGTTCTCAAACCACTTGACCACCCAGGAAAACACTTTTATGGGCAGTTAATGGCACTGTGCAGAGCGCTGGGGTTTATGTTTTACTTTTATTCCCAGAAGCAGACAATAATGAAGACACAAGAGTGCAAGGATCTGCAGCTCAGAGTAAACCTGGTATTAACAGGAGGATCTTGCTTACTGCATCTAAGAGAAACCTCCAGCAGATGCAGCCGAGGTGCCACCAGCAGGGATGGGACCAGCATGTGACCCTACAGGGCACAAAGGTGGTGGGACACGAGGGAGCACAACCACACAGGAGGGATGGGGAGGTCTGCATATAAACATGGGGAAAGCTGAAGCAAGCATGACTGAGGGAGGGAGCTGTGCAGAGCACGTGGTGGGCTGGAGTCCAGTGTTCTGAGCCAAGGACCGAAGCAGGCAGCATCCCCACTGCCAGTGATGGAGCTGCACCTGATGATGCCAACCCTGATAATTTGCAAAACTAAAACAATGAAGCCAAAAAGCAGTTCTGAGTGTTCTGCCCAAGGCAGAGGATCTCCGGGGTGAAGTCAAAGCCAGAAACAAAAAAAGTCCGAGACCCACACTGAGTGCCTGAAACACATCAGACAACCTGGAATGCCATATGGTAGCTACGACCTGACAGAGCCTCCCTCGTAACCTGGAGGTGTTTTGTTTAGCAATCAACTTTCCTCACAATGGTTTCTTATGTTCTCCTGTGCTTTACAAAGGAGCTCGGAGCTACCTGCTACTGTCTCACAGCTGATCCTCTTTTCCACCAGTGCCTTCACTAAGAGCACACATGAACACTTGTTTTTCTACAAATACGAAGACATATTTTGCCCAAAGAGGTCCCAAAGAGCATTTCACCACTCCAAGCACGTATGCTCTTGGCAGAGATCAGCCCTCCATGCCTGGAAATGCTGCCATCTCTGCAGCAAAACACAGCGGTTGAAGTCCTATAAAGTAATGCTGCTTAAATGTTTACTACTAAACTCAAACCTATTGGGACCTGAAGGAACTTTCAGAGAGAGAGAGAAAGCAATTAACATTTGGCCTCATGAAATGTCAACACCTTCCTTGTAGATGCCCCACCCAGCATTGGCTGAAGCCTGGATTTTATCACTAGGCTCAAGATGCTTCTTGGGGGAAGAAGGGAAAGCAGAGGGGAATGTTAAAGCTCCGGTCCCTGGAACCCAATGAGTGTGGAAGATGGTTAATTGCACTGAAAAAAATTAAAGAATAGAAAACTGTTTCTATTTTTCTAGTTTTCTATTCTAAATGTTTCTCAGCGCAGAGAAAAAATAACTCAAAATACAAACTGCTACAGGCACTAGGACTCTACTACTTCTAAGGCTGAGAATGAAGCCCCAGAACATGTTATTTATTTATAGACACCAATGTCAGCTCATGTTTTTTTCACTTCCTCTCATGATACTCATGTTTGAGTGCTTTACTCATGATCCTTACTTGCAGGAAGCGAGATAAGAACTTCTGCATCTGACTTTCCTTAGCCTGGTGGCTGATGTCTTTATATCCCATAGAAATACCACAGGTATTTCTGTTCTGCCTTGTGCTCTGCTCTTCCTGAAGCCTTTGGGCTTGTGTAGCTGCTCGATGAGATGCTGTACTACAAACAGGCTGTCTGGGCTGCTAAGATATGGGTCCTATGAGGAGTCCACGTCCTGCAGGTGCCAAACACCCATGCTAAGTAACTGGGTGCCTGCAAGTAGCTGGCTGCATCCAAAAGCAATGGCAGTGGGACAAACCCGCGCTGTGCTAAGGAAATCCCTGCGCCAAATGAATGGAGGAAAAGGCAGAGATGCTGTTCCAGAGCCCAGCAGAAATATGGTCTCATGCTTTCCAAAGTGGTGTGATGTCATGGTTTAACCACAAGATGCTCTTGACAGTTGGCTGGAGCTTGCCTGATAAGCCTGGGCTCAGCACCTTGCTTCTGAGGCCACAAGACTCTCTGCTGCTAGCTCCAGGAGCTGAGTGCAGGGTAGACCTGGCCACTGTCACACAGTGCACTGGATTCCCTCTCCCTCGGCAGTATGAGTACCACTGCCCATCATGCTGAGCACAAAAACACAGATCCCAACCTGCGTGGCATCACCTCGGTGTTACGTGCACATCCTGCCATCACCCTCTTGCGGATCACAGCTTGTCTGTGCCTTCTGCACAGCCCAGGGTCTCTGGGCTCACATTCAACCAGCGGTGCTGAGGCTGGTCCAGCGTGCTGACACGCACACATCACACCCCTGCTTTGCCAGCCCTTCTTGCTTCCTGTTCCAGCTGAAAAACAAGTCAGAGGCCCCTGTTTAAAAGCTCTCAACGGACCAGCTCTTGGCAATCCCTGTGTCTCTGCTCCTCTGTCATGTCAGTATGGGGACTGAGCATGAGGGACCTGGGGCCAGCAATGCTCTAAATGTGCTCAGACACAGGCAAGTGCAGAACAGAGCAGCCAGGAAGAGTGCCACAAACGCTGCACACATCTTTACACCTGGGGGACCCATGAGCACAAACTGTCCTCTCCCAATCTTCTAGTACCTTCAGCTCCCAGACACCAAGATAAAGGGCTTGCTGAAGGCAGCTCAGAGGTGGGAAGGCTGACAGCGGGTGTGTTTCTTTATCCCAGTACTCACAGTTAGAGCATCATTTTGATGAGAGCAGCAAAACTTCTCCTGGCTGCTAAAAACAGCAATAAATTTACATTAAATTTCCCTCAAAGACTATTCCTGCAGGTGGGGGAGCCCAGGGGTGGTGTGGGGAGAAGCAAAGCTATGGGTGCTTTAACCCCAGCCGCAAGCCACGGGGTGTGCATGGTCCACAGGGCATCCATCACCCCTGTCTCCCCACTCGGGGCTCACACATCTCCTGCTGAGCCTCCCAGGTGCTGTCATTGATGGCCATGGAGCAGGAGTGGAGCTCGCCTGCCAGCAGCATGCATGGGAAGGGGTGTGTGTGTTTAGTGCAAGCATTCCCAATTCAGAGCCCATTACAATTTAAAGAGAAATCAAATCCAATAAAAAGCAGCCCATCGAGACAAGCCACAGGAATGCAGCTGAGCTGATTGGCGACTCTGCCATTTGAAATCATTAAGGAAGGTAAACGAGAACAACCCCCTCAAGTCTCTGCAGCAAATAGCAAGCAGACAATGAGCAAGGAGTGGGTTTTAGGAGGAGAGGATTTCTCGGTGTCTTTGTTGGGCTCTGACTTTGGACTGATCGCCCATGCCATGCCTGTGTCCACAGTGGCAGAAAGCAAGGTGGTACCCTGGCATGACCACACTGCATCCCTACCAGTGGCTCTACTGGAGGCTTGGGGTCTGGGCTAAGCTGTACAGGGCAGTGGCCATGCTTGTGCTGTCTTCCAGGCTGGCACCACCACAAATATTACAGCAATCAGATGCTCCTGTTGGGGCATTTGAAGCCTGGCAGGAATAGGCTGTAGGGCTGGGGACAAGGGGCTGTGCTGTGACCTCGGGCTGTGCCAGCGCAGACAGAACAGCTCATTGTGGAAAAGAAAGAGAGGAGAAGCAGCTCATCACGGAAGAGGGCACAAAAGGAGGCAACACCAACCTGCTACCAGCAATCTGCTACTTATGCATCCTACCTCTTCTGCAAAAGGACCTATGGCTTCTGTTTTGCACAGCCATCATTTTTGGCTCTGCCTTTCCACAGAGCCTGCACTGCACTAAGGAAACAGTGCATAGTGCCATCTTGAACACAAACTATCTTTTAGAAAGCTCTCCTCACAGTTCTACCACCCAAGAAAAGTACCTTTTATAACTGGGCTTATTTTAACCATCTGTGACAAATGACCTTGCTGCCATCAGTGTGATGGAGAAACAGGTTAGCAGCAATGCTGGTGTCACACCAGAGCATGAAGCTTTGCTGTTACACGAATACATGAGGCTGTCAGGAAACTGTTCTCACCATTCACACCTTTTTTTTTCCAGGACAGCAAATGTCATGAGACTAATCGTTACCCTTCAACAGATGCCTCCCAACAATACCCGAGCACAGCTTTCAGATGGAGGGAAATAAATGTACCTGCCACATCACGCCTCAGGTGTTTGATGCCTTTTGGAAGTGTATAAAACAGTACCCACCAAATACTCCTGGCAGGAGGAAGAGCACAGGATGCTCAGCAGGGTAAGAGGCTGCTTGTTCAAGTGGGGCTGGGGACAGGCTGGCACAGCCCTGGGTCCATCTCTGCTCTGTGGCAACCTGGGAAAGTCACCCAGGGTTATCCGAACTGCAAGGTGACCCTGAATTGCAGCTGATGCTATGGGCCATGCTCCAAAACACTGCCTTGAAAGCATGGTACTTCTCACAGGGGCTGCAACAGGGAGGACAGGGCCACTTAATGCTGCTTCATCATGGGGATGCAATGAGGGACATGCCACTTTGGTGTCACAGCATCCCACCACTGAGGTGTTCTGCAGCACCCGCAGCATGTACCACGAACCCCACCACTGCCATGCACCCCTGCATGACAAGAGACACAGAAACTAAAGCAGCCTTTAGATGCCTTCTTACCCAACGCCAGGATTTGCCTGAGGCAGCGGCTGCTGTTCCATGGAAACTGGGTGGCACAGGGGAGATGATGAGAAGGAGGAGAGGCTCATAAAACACATGTCTGTACACAAGGTCAGCCCCCAGGTAGCATGAACGAGGTAGCTCAGCTGCAGTCATATCAGCTCCAGAGCTGAGGAATGGGAAAATGCTGCTCCATGACTTTTGGCATTGAGATGCTCTCTCCACACGGCACTGGGTCAGCATTGCATGCTGCTCCAGGTCTCCTAGGCTTGCTTGCTGTCTCCTGAGCTACAAGGCCATGGAAAGCCAAAACCTGCAGCAGGCAAGGTGTCAGTGCTGGTCCCCCTGACTCCCCCCTGCACACACGCAGATGCTGCATGCCTGAGCCAAGCTATAGTGCAGTTTCACTCAGCTCTCACTCCTTATAGCACTTCATCAATCTTTTTGTTTCAGATCCCTGTCAAACGAGATCCAAAACAAGGACGAAAGGGAAAGAAAGAAATTCATTAAAAGCCCTGATCATTCTTGCTACTGCCTGGATCCATTGCCTCCTTGCTAGAGAAACCCCTGATAGGACATTCACCTTCCCAGCCTCAGCTGCAACATCTCAATTTCCCTCGAAACTCTGTCAATAAACCCCACTAGAGCAAGCGATTCCCAGTACTGCCATGGCTGTGAAAGACGGCCTTGATACACAGGCCACCTTCTGTTCCCTGGAGCCCTGCTCTGAATGATACCTGTGTTGGAGGGCCAAGATCCCACAAGGAGCCCCTTTGCCAGCCGGACACCTTGCAAGCGGCAGTGCCAAGATTGCCTGAGGCGAAAACGTGTTTCACTAGAAACGAGGGAAAGATGCCAGCCGGTGTCAGCAGGGCCACGGATTCACCCCAGAAGGTGCAGCGTGGTCCTTGTAGCCCTCCCGGCTGCTGTGTCCATAGGGTGCCTTCACCACTCCAGGGCTGAGAGTACCAGCAGTGCCCTGTCCCGCTTGCCCTCTTCCCTACCTTGCACATATCCTCCTTTGTCACCCCTGCTCCTTGCAGCCACTGGCAAGGAGCTCCCCCATTCCTCACCCTTAATAAGGTTTCTATTTCCCCAGTGCGTGGCGCACATTCGGAGCGCATCCTTTCAGAGGCAGCTTTAGACCAAGAACAAGCTTCTTTGGAGAGCAGGGTCGCTGCACTGCACAAAGCTGCTGGTGGAGATGAGATGTGGATGTGAGAGAACAGCTCCTTGGCATGGCAGCAAAACAGCACACCCAGAAAAGCTGCCCTGACATGAGATAACATTAGCACAGCCTATGTTGCAACCTTGGGGCTTTAGATTTCAGGCGTGCTTCAAGGAGCAAGAAGTGTTTTGTTAGCTTGAAGATGCCCAGTAGACCCCACAGGGATGGTCGCTGAACTCTGAGGACAGGACGATGGCAGAAAAAGCAGGGTCACTATGGAATTCCCAGCACTGGGGAGGATGGATAATGGATGTTTGAGGTCTGTATTTCTTGGCAGGGGTGGCCTTGCTTTCATCCTGCTGTCTGTGAGGATGAAGATTTGCAGATGGACTTTATAAATGCAATGCAGCAAGAACTGGGCCAGCTCTTCACTATCTCTACTGCCTATCCCAGTGCTTGAGGCAAGGTGTTCCCCAGCTCTGCCTGGCAAGGCCAGAGAAGGTCTCACGTTACCCAGGATGTGATTCTAACATCGTTTGGTGGAGAGAAGAACCAGCAGGAGGTGGTGCTGAGCCACTAACAGCTGGCGCTTTTGTCTCCAGTGAAGCAAAAGCAGCTCACACCAGCCTGTTGAGCATCATTCCCTGTTCTGCTGGGACTCCCAAGAGATCCCAAACAAAATCCTTGGACAAAGGTCCAGCGAGCTGCCCCCGACTCCCTGTGCTGCTGGAACAATTCCCTCCATGCCACGGCTCAGATTGATGCCTGAGGCTGTGAACTGCAAGGGTTCATCCTGCTCCAGATGCAGAATATCAGTGGAGCTGGTGATGGACTGAACTGCCCTGGGTGCAGCATGGCCAGGGAGGGCTTTCCCCAGGCTCTGCATCCCACATTTCCCACATGTCCCTGCAGCCTTCACATGGGACCGTGACACCCATCAATCCCTCCAGCTCTGCACTCCCAGGGCCAGGGTATCCCCAGGCAGCACCCGCATCCTCTCTCCCTCCCACTGCAACACCTTCTGCTCTCCCATTAGGCCAGGGACAACCTTGCCTCTCTTCCCTCAGCCATAGACACCCCAAAGCCTCCAGCTCCACGAAGGTTATGTGTTGAAGGGTAAGTCATCACTCTGAGGTTTCGCTTGTATTCTTTGCACAGATCTATGGCTGGGTTGCGCTCAGCCTCATCTGAAAGCATCAGCCCTGTGTTCTCCTAAGAGAAATACATCACTTTAGTACCTTCCTTGGGCTGCTTCTGGGAAGGCTGCAATCCCACTTCCATGAAGCAACAGCAGGGCTCGGGGAGGCTGCGGCTGCAGGAGATGAGAAGGCTGCTCAGAAGGAGAGAGGGAATAAATCAAACCCTTCCTCCAGTTGTGCCAGGGAGAAAGGAGAGACAAGCAAGGCCCTGGACCCCATGCGGTGAGCTCCACAATGGAAATGTTCACAGCTCACCATACCAGCCGTTCAACCTACCAACGCTCTGCAAAGCCTGGCCATCGCCGGCCCTGGGGAGATGTGGGGAGAGGAAGGTTGTGACCCTTGGCAAATTGGGAAACGTTTGCCCCTCCCAACCTCACAGTCCTTCTAAACAAGAACCAGACACTCCACAGTTTGCTACCCCTGGAGATTCCCTTGGTAGGGCTTGTTCTCATCGTCCTGGGGGCTTGGCTTCCATCTGGGCTGCTGGTTGAAATCCAGCCCCGGCTGGTAGCGACTTCAAAAGACAGTGTCATCTGAGGAGTAGTGGGTGGTCCATGTCAAGCGAGTCAATGGCTGACTGTTCTTATATGAGCCACCACAATAGGGCCTCCTGCTCGACAGCCTCAGAAGAATGGCAAAGTGCTGCATTGACTGCAGGGAGCGGGGCTGAGGGTGGTCCTGCTGGTGCAGGGCCAGTCACCTTAGCAGGCTGCCATGGGGAGGTGGATGTGCACCCCTATGAGCAGAGGCTGTCGATCTATCTACATTGGGTTTGTCCCCGAGCAGTGTTGGCCAGCCTTAGCTTCACCCTTTGCATGAAACAAAGCAAAACAAAGCACGACAATAATAACTGCCCACAAGGGAACAGTTTGGAGGAGGGGTATGTCTCCATTTGCTGCATCCCAGGATCCAAATGAGCAAGAGACATCCGCAGTGCCGGATTATGGGAGCAGCAAGGGCAGCCAATGGGTCCCTGCAACGAACCCACGATGTTGGCATAGGAGGAGAACAGTGGCAATGCAGGGATGCTGCGTGCAGTGAGCCCCAGGTCCCTCCATGCCCTGAGGCCCTGAATCAGGAGGGAACAGGGCAAGGAGCTGGCAGCAGGCAGGGGATTCTCACAGCACCACAGGCAGGGAGGGAGGAGGGTGGTGGGGAGGACCCGAAACAAACAATAAAAACAAAATCCCAGTAAGCACGTTAGAATTCGTTTGAAGTGCAGAGGAGCTTCAGGCAGGGTTATGCACGTCTCCCAGCCCGCGTGATTTACACATTCCTTGCAAGCACAGGAATCTTCCCTGATTTGAAGTAAAACAGATGTTTTGGGGTTTTCTCCTCCACCCCCTTCCCTCTGAATCATTTCTTTATTGAAATGATGGCTGTACAGCCCTGCTATCCCCCAGCTGGCCAGCCCCAGGGCCAGTGACCTGCCCTGTATTTCAGGAGAGCACCTTGTCATTGCCATGGCCATGCTTGTGAGCATCCAGAGGCAAGGAGCCAGCCTCATGCTCCTGTAAATGCTGCTTTGGAGGCATTAATCCGTGCAGGTTTCTCCCTTTGTCTTTCCTTCTACATGGAAGGATCGCAACTTGCAGCAGTTCCTCCTTCTCTGCAGCTAGAGCTAACACATGGATCCTCCATCCTTGCTCCACCAGCCCAGGTCCAGGAAATCTTCTAACCAATACTACTGGTCCAGGAGACTTACGTTTGATGGTGTGATTTGCCCTTGCTCCTGCTCCTCAGCTTCATACCTCTCCCTAGTTGTGCTCCATCCTAGCAATGTTCATTGAGAAGGGCAGCCTGAGCCCAAGTGAAACAACCCAGCCCAAGGGACAGTGCTGGGAAGGCAGGATGGAGCTGGGACTATCTCTTGATTTGAGCATTATATGTTCTCAGCCAAGTCACTTTGCCCCTATTTTTGTCCCATGTTTTTCACCCAGAAAACTCATCTGAGGAAGGAATTTCCTTTTCCCAGAGGGATGCACAGCACTGAGTGCAGTGGGGGCTTCTGAGTGCTGGTTGATGCTGCAAACTACCAGCATAGCCATGCCCTTGAGTTTATGCTCAAGAGCAGTAACTAATGGTCGGTAGCAAATCCATCCGGCTTCCCCCATCTTTCTTTTCTTTTTTCCTTTCAAACCCTGTTGTTGTTTCTCAGTACTTCGTTGGTGGCAGGGTGGGAAGGCTTTTTGTAACACATTCACGTACCATTGGGACTCACTCCCATTCCCGTCTGGTACAAGAGGTTGCACAAGAGAGAGAAACAAACAGGGATGAGGAAACGCGTGTTTATGAGACGCAGCTCTGTCATCGTGAGCAAGGGACCCCCCGCAAAAGAGCCAGCCTGGGAGCCAGGGGAGAGTTTCCATTCTCTCCTAACACTCCATTCATGCCTTGTTTCATACCTCCCTGGAGGCTCATGACTGGCCACGGTCCCACAGCACGGTGTGGGCCTCGCACCCGTCGTGTGCTGCCTGCCCGGTGCTTGTTGTTGGGTGGAAATAGGGAGATGTTGTTGTCTCATAAAGATAATGAATTGAGAAAGAGCAGCGCCCTTTGCTGTTGGATGCGCTCTGGGTTCTTCTCCTGCAATGGAGGAGCAGGTCCTTCCTCCTGCATCACTCAGCACCTCTCTGCCATGGACCTCACCTCTGCCTGCTCCCCTCCTGCACCCCAAGGATGGGCTCTCCAGTAACAGCCACCACAGAGGCTTACATGGGCATTCCACGCTTGATGTGCTGCTGTCACTGCAATGAGCATCCTCTTGACCTGACTGGGAACCCTCTGTATAATCCAAACCACATTGCTCTTGATCGGATGCAGTCACCGGTGAATAACCTTGACTGCAGCAGTCTGGAAGAGTGAGGGATCCTGTATCACTGCTACCAATGATTTAGGATTGTACATCACTTGCAGATGACACAGAGAGGGCCTCAACCCTTGCTACATCTTCTCCAGTACAGCCCCTGTCCCACCTCACCTCAGATGGGCTCCAAGTTAAAGCCACCCGGGTGGCAATTACTCCCACCTGATGCTGGTGTACACACAAGGAACAGTGATGGGTGATCTCAGCTCTCTCCTGTGCACTGCAGATCTACCAGCAATGAGGTTGGGGTCCCCCCCCAAGCAGGTGAGGTATTAAGCCCAAAAGCAATTGCCCATGCACATACTACAACCCACCTGGGTCCCTCTCCCTCCTGCAAGCCTCCTGCCTCCCCCTGCCTTCTCCACACACCTCAATTTCATTATCTCTGATCTCGAGCTGCCTATTACATGCTTTTTGCCAACATAAATATTTAATCCCGGTGCATTGCACAGAAAGGCCCTTGTGGAGTTAATACTTCAACTCATGTTTCCACTTGGAAAACAATTCAGCGTGCGGCAGTGCAGCCGGTACAAGCCAGGGACAGAGACGAGAGCTTGGGAGCCATGTGGGGTGATGTAGGTGGGCTTCACACCATGGGGTGGGCTGCACTGGGCAGCTCTGCTGGAGCATCAGGTTAGGATACACAATCAAAGAGCCACAGTAAGCTCAAAGCCACTGTGAGCTGCTGCCTGGGGAGCATGGGATTGGGTACAGTGCCAAGGGGATCCTAAGATGCAGCCCTCTGCAGTAGATAGGATATTCCACTCTCTGCAGTACTTTTGGTTGCAGTGATGTGGAAATGCCTGCATAAAGGGTTTGCTTCACCTGGCAGAGCATGGGGCTACCCATCCACACCATCACACGCTGCTCCATGTGTGCACGGCCACACGTGTCCTCATCAAACATCTCAAAACACACCTGCAAAGCCGGGGGTTATTTAGAGCAGGATCTGGCTGTAATTTCACCTCATACAGACTATGGGATAAGGGTTATGGGATGATGGGTGTATGGGGCATTAGGTAGCACTAAGGTACCTGCTCCTGCTGCTGGTATGGGAAAGACCCCCAGCAAAGTGAGGTGTCCCAGCCCCCCAAATCCAAGCCCATAACCAGTATGGACAGAAAGGCACACCAAGCCTCATCCATACATCTCCATGCACTCAGGTCCAGCACCACAAAATGTACCCAAGCCTCACAAACCCCCCAAACCTAGAGAGGAGAAGCACAAGAGACAGAGAGGACAGGGAGGGTGACACCAGTAGCGCTGATGCTCCCCAGAGACAGCCTGTCATTTAGGCAAATACATCACAGCCTGTGGCAGTGCCAGAGGATTACCCCAGGCAGCTTCAGGTCCCCTCCAGTTCCCTACATCCTGCCTTGATGAGGATGAGGCCAGCTGGGAAGGCAAGATAGAGGGTAGGGATGAGACAGTCCTTCTTTCTGTCTTCTCTCTACTTTATGGGCATGAGGTAGGGAGAGCCACATTGATGTGACTCAGGCATTATCCCAGACCTGCTCTGGGACAGCTAAGCTCACAATTCCTCAAGAGGACACTGTTACTAAGACAGCAGCCTCCGCTGGAGAACAGGCTGCCAAGCCACGGACACACATCAACCCTTGCCCATGCAGGACAGATGCTCCTGCAGGAAGGGACCTCATTGAGCTCTGGGCTGGTTCCTGCCTAGCCAGGGCCCAAGGTGTTTGGGATCTTTTCTCCCAGTGACCCAGAACCATGCTCCCTGAATGAGGGCTCCATTTACACCCCTTCCTGCGAGGGCAGCAGATGTCCAACCCCAGCTCCATCAGCTCATCTAATGAAGGACCCTGCCGCATCATCCCCTGAGCAAAAGCAACCCTCAGACCCTACTTCTTTTTTAAGGAACATTTGAATTATGACATAAGCTTTGGCTCCGAGGGGTTTCAGTGGAAGCCACGGTATTTTCTTTCTCCTTTTCATAACAGAAACCATATTGCTCTATAATCAAATTTATCTCATTCCTGATGAGGGAAGTGAGTGTGTGTGTGAGATGACCAGGAGCAATGAGGGCATGTGTGCTGGGAGCAATCACTCTGAAGGTATGGAGGGCAAATATCCTTTGCAATACAATGTGCCATCAGATTGAGCAGACCAAACAGAGACCAAGTAAGCCACAGCTCCAGCAGGGACCATCAGCCAGGGCAAGTCCCACCTCACCATGTAGATGCCACCTCTGCAACCAAGAAGCTATTTCTTGTCTTTCCCATTTTATGATGCTGTTTTCTTCACTCTATTGGAAACCCAGCAAAGGGCGAAGCTTGGTTTTAACACGTGTTTTACAGGTGGGAAAACTCAGGAAGAAGCAGCTACTTTGAGGTTAGTTGCTAACCATTGAGTGTCTCCACATTGACCTACTCCAGTGCAATTTCAGCTGAGGCCAATGGGAGCTGTGGTTCTGCCTGTGAAGCCTTAAAGATGATGGTCCCAAAATGGAGGTGCTTGAATTCACTGGCTACTTTTGCAAACATGGGTTCTGCAGCAGGGGTTTGGCATCTAAGCACTAACATAACTCGAGAAAGGCAGTGAGGGCTGTGAACATGTGAAGTCAAGGGATTTCTAGTCTGGATACAGCCAATATCCTCAAACTAGGAAAACACAACCAAAATTCTTTTGCAGGGGATGGAAATACCCAAACCCAAGGAATAAGTTAAAGATCACTTGAGATCTACTGAAAAGGGGCTGAGTTCAGCAACCTCCTGTGCAGGTTCCATCACTCACACACATCACCATCATCTCCCCCATGACAAGATCCCTGCAGGTGGGAAACAGCCCTGTCCCATGATTTTGACTGGGAGAAGGGGGGAAGAGCTAGAGGGGTTGCTGTGTGGTGGTAAACCCCAGTGTGGCACAACCAGGAGGTGGATGCTTACAGATGTAATGCGCTGCACGAGTCAAAGACTATAAGAGACTTTGGTTTTTAAATACACACCCAAAAAGAGAAGGAAAATGAAGATACAAAGTGCTCTCTGACAGACAAGGCTGGTGAGGGACTCTCTGTGCTGCCGTTACAAGAAAAGGATGGGGTGGGATGTGCTGCGGTGTCCTTTGGCAAAATGGAACGATAAAAAATGCTTAACTAGTTTAATGGACTTGCAAGCTATATCTGAGATATATGCACATTGCTGGTCTGAGCTGGGATGGATCTTGTAGGTCTGGCATCCGAATTTTGCCTCGAAGCATGGAGGAAAAGACAGGCAGGTAGGACTAGCTTGTGACTTGTCTTATTTGGATAAGCATCACCTTTTGGGGCAAGTATCTCCAGCTTTTGGGACCTGAGATCCCATCCAGAGTCTAAGGTGATTTACTCCCTGGGCTACAGGTGTGGCTACAGGTTAAGATAAGACCTGTGTATGCAGTAGTATCTGAGCACCTGAGCAGCAGAGCAGCTTCTCACATCCTTCCTAGGCCATACTCATGGATATGGCTGAACTGCTTTTGGCCACTCCTTAAGAAATAGAATTAGCCTATTAAAAACTTGATTTGCCTGCAGATATCAGTCTGAGCTGCTACTGGGTGCAAGGAAACAGTCGAAGGAGACAGAAACTTCCAACCCAAACATCAACGTGCTGGTTAGTGACCCATGAACCCACACGTGGCAAACTCAACCATCATTTTACAGAGACAAAGCCTGCCTGGGGTGCACAAGAGCTATCGAGCCACAAAACAACACACAGCAAAGGGACAATCACCCTAATGGGACCTGAGCAGGAAAACATCAGCAGCACTGTATTAAATAGGGCACCAGCTCCAATCCTGCTGCAGCCCAGCCCTGCATGCCCAGGCTTCACCCTGTCTGATCCCCTTTTGGTCTCCCGTCGCTTGGCAGGGCAGGTGTAAAGCCATGGGGCTGCCAAGTGGACACGGCCGTGCAGCGTCTGGCTCGGTCTGGCTCACACACAGGCTGTTTGGATCCCTCTGCATCACGCTTGCCCATATTTTACATTCCAGGATCAGCATGGGCAGAGCTTGTTTTGGGCTGCGTGCAGGACCTGCAGCCGCACACGCGATGTAACACTGCCTCTTGGTGTCAGAGCCCCAGTGCTGCCCCCCGCAAGGCGAGCGAGCAGCTCTCCTGCGAAGTGATGTGAGCAGCAGGAGCTTCGTTTGTGCTCTGGAACTCTGGCTGGCAAAGCGGCACCGTCGCCCGCTGCCTCTAGCACTGTGCAAAGAAAGGTATTTTGCTGCCAGATTTGGCTTTGCCGAGGAAAAAACACCAACACGCTGAGAACAAGAACAAGAGACAGGGGAGAGTGTGAGGCACCAGGCAGCAGCATTGAGGGCATGCCTCAGGTTTCTTACGTGCATCCTCAGGTACGTGGTCCCAGATTGCATGAAGGAAGTTAGGAAGGGGAGATGGCATTTGTGCAGGAGGCATTGCTTAATCCCTTGTCCAGAAAAGCAATTCTTGTAAGTACTCTTAAGTGTGAGCAAGGGTATCCCTGGGCTCTGCTCAGCTCCAGCCCATTGTCACATCATCTCTCCCTGCCTCAGTTTCTATAGTTAGGATATGACCAAGAAAAGCAAAACCCATTTGCCCTTCCTCTGACCCATTTCTTCCCTACAAGATAAAAGCAGCATCCACACCAAGCAGTGAATTTGTGTCCTGGAAGGGGAGAAGGGTCAAACCCCTCTGTACAAATCAAACCAACATGGCCCTCAGCTTTCCAGCCTTCAGGAAAAAGGTGCTCTATACCATGGAGAACTGCTGAACAAAACAAATGCCTCCAATCAGTAGTACAGTGCAGCTTTTCCTGGCTTAGAAGCAAACCAAAGCCAGCAACGCCCGTGCTGATATTTATATCGCATCTCTCCCATTACTCAATGAGATAAGGCTTGGACGGGTCTGCGTTAGTGGCATTAGGTTTCTACACAGTCAGAAATAGGAATACTCTCCAAGTCTGTAACTGTAAAGGGCTGGTGACAGGGGAATTGGTGACGGGGAAAAGGTGGAATTGCAAAGGTCCATTTGCCAATAGAAGAAGAGGCCAAACTCCTCTCCACCCATTACCATTTCCAGGAAGAATCCTACATTCACACACTGCAACACCCTACACAATGACCTGTCCATGCCTCCTCCTCCTTACTGCCCCACTGCCAGCCTTCCTCCAGCCATCCCCGGGGGAACAAAGCCAATGGGCCTGGACTCAGCCAGATTTGGGGTTCGGATACTGGGAGGTTTTAGGACAAACCCAAGGATGTTATTTCAATCTGGATGTCCTGAGGAAGGGGTGGGGAGGAGCTGGCCACAGGAGGTAACAAAGGCTGTTCTGTTTCTCTTTGTGCCATGAGGTATGAGCAGAAACAGAGAATTTGGGGTGGATAACCTGATCTTTCCAGCAAAAAGGAGAGAGATGCTCATACACTTGGCAGATACAAGGGAAGCAGGTTCCAACTGAGGTCACTGGAAAGGCACCTCCTGACTCCAGATCTGTCCCAGGTGGCTGAATACTGGTGGCAGAGACAGAACAGGAGGTGGATTCAGGCAGAATCCCAACTTTTAGAAGGGTGATGGCAAATGGTTGGTGTAGCAGCATTGGAGCAGCACATGGAGGCCCTGATCTGATTCACCCAGGCTGGGCTGTACAGAGATAGTGAGTAAGAGCTTAAAACCTGAGCTGATAAACTGACAGGAAAAGAGTAAAGATGAAAGTGAGACAAAGTGATCCGCTTAAATCACTTAACAAAGTAACTGGTAAAGTTGGGAAGAACCTCCAGCACTTTGACTTGACATGAAGAAAGCATGAATGTCTTCTCTACATGCATACATTTCTAATGCTGGAAACTTCAACAGGAGCCCAACCTTCCTCAAGTTCCATGCATGGGACTTCTTTAATATCAGCAGAAAGAGAGATTCTCTCCTTCTTCAGCTGAGCCCCTGACCTCCCTGTACAGCTCATCCTTCATAGGGCCAATCCACCTCCACTGCAGTGATGTGCACATAGCCCAGATGGGCCCAGAGAGCTCGGTGCTGGACCAACTTCAGCAAAAACAACCACACATCCGAGCCAGCATTTGGCAGCTTGGTTCTGAAGCAACCTTAAACTGTTGAGGAAGGATGAGCCTGCATTTACAGCACAGCCCTGGGATTAGGAAACACTTGTTCGACTCCTGACTTGCCTTGTTTGAGCTTCCGCAAGCCAGGAATGCCTGAGAAGAAACTACAGCCATACACCGCTCGGCTTCAGGAAGCTGGAGAGCATGTGGAAGAGAAAAGGTGGATTCAATGAAGCAGCACAGCTCCTGTGCACACAGGGGACTCAGCCAAGGCTGTAACAGATGTGTTTTAACCCATGCCACTGAGCTATTTGGGATCTGTCTCCAATTGCTCCAGTGCTCATTCATGTGTCTTCCTGACAGAAGACCAACAATAACAATTAGTATCATATAAGGAGCAGGGGGACTGCTGCCAGTGTTAGCACAGTCTTGAGCACCAAAGGTTTCCATTCCACTCCTTATCCCAGCTATGTGCAAGGCAGAGGTCAGTCAACATTAATCAGCCTTGCTCTGGGCCAGCTCCTTTAGCGCATTCAGCTTTCTGAGTTGCAGTCACTGTCTCTCCATGCTACGATGGGTTCCCCCTACTCAACACCTTTGCCTCTTTCCTTAAGCTCACCTAAAACAAGGGTATATTCACTGTTAGGCAGCACATGATGGCAGAGGGTAAGCCTGGCCACGCTGGAGGTGGCCTTCAGACTCTGTAGGGGATCATGTTGGCCAAGCAGGTTTTGGTGGGTCTTTGCTGTAGATGGGAGCCTTGTGCTGTCATTCTGAAGTCTAACTGTATCCCCTTCTATCCAATGGCAGTGCCTTACCTTCATTCCCTAAGAAGGGGTTTCCACCTTTCCAGCATTCCTGAAACAATCTCCCAGCCATAGACCCTGGGCTGGTTCAGGATCCCCCTCAGGAAACCTGATCTGAGCCAGCAAAGGGAATACAAAGTGGACGCTCCTTCTCAGCACATGAATGCACTCCAAGGAAAGGCTCTGGAAGGGATCCTGATGACTTCCATATTATTTCCAGTAAATTTTGTTCTGATTCTTGGCACAAACACTGGAAATGAATAGGCTAGGTCAGGAATGTAAATAAAGTGAAACATTAGGATTTAATCTGATCTATAATTATAGTATCTGTGGCATGGGGAAGAAGTTGGTGCGTTTGCACTGCAGCTCCATTGAGGAGCTGGAGGGGGTTTTCATTTCCTTCTCCAGAATTTCCCTTTTTGGCTGAGGGATACTTGGTGTCTCCTCAAGTATCTGAAAGGAACGTGCTGGGCTGGCAGAGCTGCTTTCTAGCAGCTGAGCAGGTACAGCCCAGGGAAGAGACATCCCCAGGCACTCATGGAATGACGGGATGAGAAACTGAGATGGATGAGTTGGGCTGAAGGCTCAGGGAGTCTGTGGGATGCACAAGGGAAGCTCCTGTCTCTACAGTGAAGAGACTGGCTGGGTTTGTAGGGTGCTGAGCTATGTAAGTTCAATTCTCAGACCTCTGAGACAAGCCAGAGCCCTTTCTTTTGACTGGTGTCTGGTGCTTGGTGCATCACAAGTTGCCTGTCACAGCATGGTGCTCCCAAGCTCCCAAACCATCTGTCTGATTGGCATTAACTGCTGCCCACGCTGGCTTGTTCATGTAAGACAAGCACTTAACAGACACATAGACATCTCTCCCTTTGCCCTCCTCACCCCATCCTCATCCAGATCCACCTGGGATGAAGCCTGACAGGCTGCTCTGGTCCAGCTGACCTCGGGGGAGAATAATCCCCTCTCCTGTGATGCATTTTGCAAGAATTAAAAACTTTTGGTTTTCAAGAGCTTAAATCAAACTCAACGGTCTTCAAGGAGCATCCTCAGTGTCCCTGTGCCCGTGTACCCAGTGCATGCACATGGCTGCAGCATGGATGCCCATGCATGGGCACCCTGACAGACCAGCAGCAGTGTCCACACATGTACATGAACCTATGGTACTCATCTTTGCTGACATGAACTACTATCCCTCTGAAAGCCCTCTGTGCAGGGACTAGCATCCCAACCCCAACATACCACAGGCAAGGGCAAGAAAAGAGATGACAGGCAATAGATTTTCATCAGATTGAAATTGCAAAGGACAAAGGAATTAGTTCTCCTTTTGTTAGTTTATGTTTTGGAATTTCAGAAGTCTCAAAAGCAGAGGAATCAATCACACTGTTTATTTATTTGCTTGTAGAGCATTTCTTGGTTTTATTTTTCATACTCAAGCCCAGCTTTGATCTCAGGCTGGTAAGACTCCAAATAAATGGTCAACAACAGGGTGTAATTGCCGTAGGTACTACAAAAGAAAAGGGACAGGATGTCCAACACATTTACAGAGCAAAAGAGACTTCCATGATCTTGCAGTCCCCTCTCTCGGTTTACACGACACCCTAAGACTACCAAACAAGCAAAAGCATTTGCTTTTGAAGAGCTCTGATGCTGCAGCCTCTGTGCTCACCCAAGAGCCTAGAGAAAAGCACAGGTCCCTGCTGAGCAGCTATAATCAGGATTATACCCAGGCCAGAGCCTTCCAAGATAGCTGTTTTTCCACAGAAACAAATGAAACAAGCAGAAGAAATTCAATTTAAGCAATGACCCCGTGCCTCTGTTTCTGTTGTTGTTCCGTCTGCGCGGGCTCGGAACAGAGTGTTAGCCTCACATTTCACTGTTCTGGCTTTCTTCATGCTGTGTTGCAACTGTGTGGACATCTGAGCAGAGGAATATTTAATGTGTGCGCCTATGTATCTGAGAATGCACACATGCTAAGGAAACACGTGCTGGTTAGGTCTAGGTTGGAGCAAACGTGTGTGTTGTGTGTGTGTGTGCTGGATCTGCATGCATCCATGGCAGTGCATGTAGACGCGTATATCAGTCCATGCAGGTGTGCTGGGGCATGCACATTTGATATCGATGCACATCATATTGATGCACATCAATATGATGCCCAGGAGTGCGGGTCCATGCCCCACAAGTGCCAATGTGGACATTTATCCACACACGTGTCCCTACGTGTGCACTTAAGTGTGCACAGCCCTGGGAATGGCGTGCCAAGCCCTCCTAAGCATTAGCTGCTGGATGGAGCCAGCACTGTGCATTACCCTAGGGCCTGTCCCCACACAAGGATGTGGGCCAAAGCTCCTCGACACCACAGGACTGCTGCCTGCAGTCACAGCTCCCATGGAAGATACTGTCCTGCATCCAGGCTCACCCACAGAGAGCAGGAGCTGCCCACAGCCACCCCCAGGACATGGGGCATCACCGACTCTGCTTACCCTCTCCGTGGCAATGTGCCTCATGACTGCGAAGCAGAAGCCTGGCTTTGATGAAAGGGATGACAAAACCCTAGACAAGGCTTTCTGCCTTCCACCCAAGGCTCTCCCAGCCCTTTGCAGAGATCAGGAATTAGATCACAGAGTCCCTAAAGCAACGGGTGAGTGCAATTATCCCTGCCTGGCAGATGGGGAAGATGATTTGGCAGCCCAGGCTACCCAAGAGCCAGACCTTCACATAGATACCAAAAATTATATTGATGCATTATATCTACTCTATGATTCTATGTATATTTAACAAGAAAACATCCAAACCCATTCAATGGCAAGAGGTATCACTTGGAGATGCTTCTAGACACAGCTCCACTTGAGAGATGTGCAGTAAAAGCACTTCTTCAGAGGCTGTGAACATACTGAACTGGAGAGGTGGTGGAGGAGGAGGCAAAGGGAAAGTATTAATCAAGATCTTTAAAAGTTCCCGTTGACAGACCATTTGCCAGCTCTTATTTTAAATGCTTTTGTGGTCCCATAAAAAGTTTCATTACTCACTACAAAATGCGTTTTAATTATTACAGTCCCTCTGACATTAAGCCCTGGGTGTTTCTCTCTTGCTTGCTCTGTCTCTCCTCTGTCTCCTTGCCTTTTTTTCTCTGTTTCTCCCTCTAAACAATACTGAAGGAGAAGTTAACATTCAGATCCTGAAATTATCCCTTGCCTTTGGACACTAATTGCTCCACAGGATTCACACAAGAAAAGCCAATCGCATGTGCTTAAAGAACATGTCAGAAGACAAAAGAACATCAGCACAGGGGTGGTCATCATCCCTGCAGAACTAACTGGGTGGTGGGCAGATGGATTTGGTGTCTTTCTGATCTGCTGTATGTCTCCTGATATAAACAGCAACTTCCATAAACATCACCTATCGCACTTCTGATATCCGGCTATTTCAGTCCACCAGGCATTTGACAACTTGCTTCAATCTGACCACATCATCTCAGTTCATCCATTACACATAACCTTATCCATGAGGCATGGAAGAATACTGAAATATGTGAGTTATTCCAGTTATTCCCTCAGACTCTCAGTGCCTCCAGTGATGCAGACACTGGTTTTCCATTCCAACAACCCAAACCAAGAGTCTCATCATCTGGCGCAACATAGCATTGATCAATAAAGTCAATAACAATAATAGCATTGGAAACCCCTCCTTGCCCCCAGCACCTCCCCATGTGCCTCTCCTTACTTGTACAGACCATCTGGTTCCAGGCACTTGAAAATGACTGAATAGATGCTGGTTTCAGGGACATCTCCATGGCTCCTACCCGCTGCCACACAGGATGTTGCAAGGCCAGAAAGCAAATCATCCGCAAAGCTCAGGGATTCTCCTGGAGAGCAAAGAGATGAGCATCAATACAGGTGCAAGATTATTGCTGACCATTTAAAAACCACTGTAGGAACACCTCTACATAGGACAGGCAATCAACACACTCCAGCTGCGGTAGGAATAGCCCCAAATCTATATGGAGAATGTTACCTGTGGACAAAGCAAGTAGAAAACACTGGGGCCATCAGCTGACAGGGACCCACTGCAGAAACCTGCAAAGTCAGTGCTTGGACAGTGGAAAGCGCACTCCCAGAGCATCCAGGCAACATGTAGACTCACTGCAAGCACCACATGGGGGACCACCATCCAAGGATGGGCTCCAGGTCCCCAGGAGAGCTGGAAGCCTGGATAAATAGGGCTCTCCTAGTAAGAGCTCCATCTGCAGTCAGTTCTTAAGGGGAACATGGCCTTTTTCAATAATCAATGGCGACAGTGACATGCATTTCTGCTGTGTTAGATTGTCAGGAAAGAGACATTTTTAGAGCTTGGATGGAATTTCTCTCAATGTGCTGGGGTTTTTTGTGTGTGTGTGTGTTTTATTTTTATTCAATGAAAATCAGGAGCTTTGCATTCCCTTTCCTATGCACCCTGCCAGCTCCTGGAGCCCTGACTGGAGCTCCTTCAGCTGTGCTCAGGAACACTCACTCTTTTACAAGCTTTTGAAGAAAAAAAAAATCCTAATTAAAAATGATGAAAAACCTTTTTTTTTTTTTTTTCCCTTGGTCTTCTGGTTTTTAAAGCTTATTAAACACTTAGATCATGACCCAGCTGAAACTGAAAACGCTCCATTTATTAAGCTTTTGGGGCGTGATTATCCACTGCCGTGCAACCTGTCTCCTTGCAGTGGGCAGGCTGTCTATCAGTTAGAGCTCATTGCATTCAATTCCCATTTTACATCAATGTAACTGAAAGCCCAAGGTCTCAAGCAGTGAAAAAAGCCAGAGTAGCTGCCCTGGTTGTGCCCCCATTCCCACTGATGGGAATCACAGAAAGGGCTGTTGCAGCTGATAGAGTTATGCTGGTATAAGCAAACCTGGATGTAGATTGCTGTGCCAGGTACCTTGTGCATGTGTGAATGTCAAGACACCACAGCAAAGGGAGGAGGAGAATTCCCTTCTCAGCACTTTATATTCCTAAAAGCAAAAGTGACTGAGGACGACTGAAATGAAACACAGTCTAAGTTCTTGCTATAGGCCCTAAGAAATAACCCAGCGCTATAACCAGCCCAGAAGGTCTCGCTGGATTACCCAGGTAGAAGAAGAAATCCCTTCCTCCCCAGCCCCTCCAAACCACACTGCAGTCTTGTCTCAAGACACACAACTCAGTAACAAATGTCCCCCTTGGCTAGAGAAAAGAGCAGCAATAAATTCTTTTCCTCCCTAAAGGAATCCGAGCCTTAATTATTCATTTTAATGCTCCCAGCATGACTTGTTCTTTCCAAACTTTGTTTTCAGGCAACTCTGTCACCAGTCTCTGTAGTTTAACCCAGTTCCCAGCCATGGTCCATACCAAATCCCAAGTCAACTCAGTGGGCAGGTTGGGTTGGCAATGGTGAAATCACTGCTTGGAAATCATGGGTGCTGAATGGGCTTGAGCAAGCCCCTTAGCTCTGGGTTTATGGTTTAAACAAACAAACAGAACCCTATTGCTCATTTCCAACTTTCATTTCCATCCCTTTTCATATGACGTTGGGCTGCACTGGGGAACTCCCTGTCACCAGAAGTCATTGAGAACAGACACTGCCGTGACTTACAAACCAGATGAATCACAAATGCATAACAAAGGACCAGATTGTGCTGCTGAGCTGGAGCAAGAACTCTTAAGCCTCTTCAGACCGCAAGAAACCTCTCTTCTGACCAGGAGGAAACTTCACAGGGGGAACATCATCCCTTGGGGGCCTGCTGTGGTATCTCACACCTTCCTCCAGAGCACTCAGGGTTGAGAAGCAGCCAGAGAGGGGTAGGAAAGAGAAAAGCTGGGCAGAGAGACCATGATGAGCAACTGGGCAAGACCAAGTGGAGATTTGGACTGGCAGCGCATGGGTACCAGAAGCATCAGTCAGGACATCTGTGTCAGGGAGGAGAAGAGATGGGACAGGAGAGAAAAACACAGTCGAGGCAGGGAGTGCAGGAGGTGGAACCGGACTTGCAGAGGACTGGAAAGGGGATGGAAAATGTCATGTTCAACCAGTGACTTTAAGAGTGTATTGCAACTGCAGCACTAACTCTGTAAGGCACCCACTACCTTCTGAGTGCTCATCTTTCATGGTCTTCCTGGGTAGCTCTGAGGGGAGCAGGGCTGCAGTGAGCACTGCCCTGAAACTCAGTGGCAGCTCCATCACACAGTGGTTTGCCATGGGTCAAACCTGCACAGATGGTTGCATTGCTGTCCCCCTGCATGCAAGGAAATGGAGCTCTCACAGTGTCAGCTTGGGTTAAGCCAAGACCCTTGCAATAAAATCCTTATGGCAGGATGGTGTTTCATGTTCAAACCTGAGCCCCTGGGGAACCTTCCCCTCTCATTGGACCTGCTACAATCAAGCAAAAGCAAAGAGATTGTTATGGAAATAGTAAAACAGATGCTAGCAAAGGTGCTGAAACCTCAGCCCCAAGGCTGGGAGTCTTTCTGCACCTGTATAAGCAGCAGTGAGGTTGCTGGTTGTGCCAGACTGTACAGACCATGGAGCAAAGATGGAATGGGTAAAGGATGCCCCAGGGACAAACCAACTACCCGGAGCTGTCAACCCACAGTGAATACAGGGAGCTGCTTTGCTGTGCTCTCCCCTGGGTGAAGCAGAGCACACAGCAACTTTATCTGTGCACCTTGCACAAAAGAAGTCAGAGGCTGCTGTTCAGTCCATGGTGCTCTGAGAGAAATTTCCTAAGGCCTCTCCAGGGCCAGAAAACCCTGTTATTCCTGTTATTAGAAAACCCCTAAGTTATTCCCTAGATACAGACTGAAGCCTAGTCATTGGGACGTCACTAAGGCAACGAGTGCTTTTGCTGGCGTTACAAGAGGATAATGGAGCACTAACATTGTCCTACCAAGGAAAAGTGGTCTTGGGATGCAGCAATACAGGAATACCAACCTAACTGCACAAGGCCATGGTGAGAGATCAGTATGTAACACTGCTCATCTGTGCTTAAGAACAAGGCATGGGGAAGGCAGGAGAGAAGGCTTCACAAGGAAGTAACAAAAAGGACAAGTTTACTATGCAAGCAGAGATACAAAATGACCAAGTGGAGATACATAACTCTGTTAATACATCTACAGGGCAGGCACTCAGATGGAAAAGAAATATTTAGGCTAATGGGCAGTAATGGCAGGAGAAAGTAAATTGGATATGAATAAACAGGCTACTCCTGAGAAGGGCAAATAACATAACTAACTTTTAAGAAGGAGTTTGATCACTTTATAAAGGGGATTATATGGATAAGTGGTGGAAAGCAAAGGGGCTTCTCTTTCCCATCTGGGCTTGCGTTCACACACAGCCCGCCAGCAAATATAAAGAAGGATTTCAGCCTCCCCAAGCAGCACTGAAGCACAAACCTTGTAGATTGGTATCTTTGCTTGTGTTATTAAATTTCAGAAAGAATCCAAAGGTTCTCTGCAGAGTAAACGATAGCTAAATAGATCATCTCTGTGGAGTAGAAGATATTTTATTGACCAGCCAGCCATCTGTGTCCCTCATTAATAGTAATAAATAATTGATGTCACACTAAATAAAGCAATAAGCTGTTACAGATATCAAGGAAAAATTATCAGCTCCCGTGAGGATCTCTCACCTGTGTTCACTTCTCAGTAGTGAAAAATCCAGACCAGAGCTCAAGCATCACTGTGGTAAGTGCTGTGCATAGAGCAAAAGATGCTACTTGCTGCACACTGGTTACAGGTAACGGAGCAATCGTGCTTAGCAATGGGATGCTGATACTCCCAACTGCACATCAAATCTCTGCAAGAATCTTTCCATACCACTGCCTTCCCAGGGCTGGTCTGTCCCAAGCCACTCAATTCCCCAGGCAGCTTCTGAAAATCAATCTCTGCTCTATTACTGACGATGATGAAGATGCAGCTCCCTCCAGGTAGCATTTTCCTTCTGTCTCTCGTGCAACCCCCTCACTGCTTCCTCATCCTCTTCTGCACATATGCTGTGGAGTTTGACAAACATCCTCTTTGTTGTTGTAAACATGCATCTTACGCTGATGCTGGTGTTGTGTGGGTCAGAGCTTGCTCTAAAACAGAGGAAAATAACTGCACAGATTGCAGGGGGGGTGGGGGTGAGGGTGCTAATCCCCATTTTATGAAGCTTTGCAAACTTCTGGCCACAGCAAGGTATACAGGTATATAGGTCCATTTACCCGTGATGGCTGTCAGATACCCATCTGGGAACTCAACTTGATGCCTGGTCTGGAGAAGGATATCCCTCACTCAGCTGCCTGCCTGCAAGGTTGAGCTGTTAATCTGCTCTTGAATGAGCACATACCTAGCGGCAGGAGGTTCAGATGGTCAGGAATGGGGAATGAGGAAGGATAATGGGTGGGCGCAGGCTCAGACCACTCGCTCGCAGCATCCAACAATCTTAGTTTGCCTCAGCCCTTCAATTGCAAGCATTGTGAGAGCCAGTGGCTGCAGCCAGCGGGCAGGAAGACTGAACCATCAACCACGCCATTGAAGACAACAGGAGTTATAGACTAAACCAGAGATCAAGGCCAGGAGCCTCCAGGAAATTAGAGGAGCAAAAGGAAGCCCTCTCTCTACAGGCATTCCCACACCTTCAGCCTGTGTCCCTGCACTGAGCGGCACAGACATAACTCAGTGCAAAACAAAGTGGAAATGAAGATGAGAGACCTCCCTGCTGCAATTCACCTTCAGGGTTCCTAGAAAGAGCAGAAAGGGGAAAGTAGGAAGGCACCAATGTCTCTGTCTTGACATCTTCTTTACTAGCCTGGGTGAAACCAACCCTGCAACGCTACCAGTCACTTTCTTCTGATTGTGGTTTTCTCTCCCCATCTTTCTCCCTTTTGCTTTTTTTCAACCTGTTTTCAATTTACTCTTGTGGCATCTCTGTCTGTGACCTCATTCTGGTACTTAAAGGGGGAAAAAAATCAGAGAGAGAGAGAGTGTCCTTTAAAAAAAGAAATGAAAGAAATCATATTTTATTTAGCTTGATTGGTTTTGAAGCTTTAGCAGAAGAAAGATTAACCTTTTCTGCCTAACTTAATGAAAACAAGGAGAAAGCCTGTATGGATAAATAAATATCTGTGTGGGTATGGAGCAGGCACGATCGTGTTACAGCCCCGGTGGAGCTGTAATGGGGAACAGGCGCGTTCCTGCGCAGCGGCTCCCAATTCCCGATCCATTTTCAAGGAAAGAAAAACAGAGTAGAATGTCAGAGGCCCAAGTGGGCATAAATGAGGGAGCCCAGGGAAGGCAGATGGGGCCCAGCGAGGACCTCCATCCCCAGCAATGACCTCCGGAGCAATGCCAGTGAAGCAGATGGAAAAAGAGACCTCACTCCACTTTCTCTTGCCAGGATTTGGTTCCTGAAATGAGGAAACAAATGGCATGCCCAGCCCTCCATGACTGTCACCTTTTGGGGGTCCTCGTCCTACCCTCCTCTTCCTCCAGGGCTCTGCCTCCAAGAAGAGGTTCAGAGGAAGGCTCGGACTAGGTTTTTGGATGGGGAGCACAGGCTTGCAGAGTGGACCCTCCACAAGAAGGTTGTTCCTGGGTTTAATGTGCTTCGGAGCTGGCACTTGATGGGGGAAAGCAGTGGAAGGTGGTGTGTCTTGGAGATGATGGGCTGATTTAAATTAATGCAACATAACTTTAGGCGACAGAGCTGTTCCGATTCACAAAAGCAGATGGTCTGTCTTGCTGCCTAGATCATTAACAGCAAACCGTCCCTACAGATCCTGGTGGAAGGATGTCAAAACCTCCTTCCCTACACGGCTTGCCAGATTCTAAAAGAAATAAAAAGACCTACTTACTACTAAAAAACCCTTCTGCCCACATTCTGGGAGCATCCATGCACGCCACCCTCTTGTGTTAGATGGGAGCTGAAGCCTCATGCCCATAAAAGCTGCAGCCTCCGGGATGATTTCTTTTCTCTAAGACACATCCATCAGGAATCCCTCTGGCTGGGCACAGGCGGAAACAGAAAAGCCGGTGATGATGCTGGGCAACTTCAGGCACAGTTTGTGCCTCACTTGCCAACTTGTACAAAGGTGCAAATGGCAGAACTTCTCTGAATGACTTCACCTTGCCCAAGTTATGATTTTTGGGGCATTAACTTCCTGTATCTATATGCTACTAGACACATTACTAATGATGAAGAGCTCTCCGCTGGGCTTCCCAGTTCTTCTGGAAGACTGCACTTGTAGATGGCTAAATGTAAGGAGCAACGCTTTAGCTGAGCTAAGAGCAAAAGCTGCATTTCAGTGCCACAAAAGTCCCTCGAATGGCTTTGCTGGTGCTCTCCAGGGTTAGAGCTTGCTCCATACAGAGCAATCACAAGGAACTGAAGGATGGGCTGTCTTGCACTGTTCTTATCAAGACCAGCCAGCTGGACAGAAGGAAATGGTCTTCATTTGGATGAGCTGCAACGTTCTGAAAACATGATGCACAAGGGTAATCATGAGCATATTCTGCTTTCAGGCTCATCAACTGGACTCACTGCTCCTTCACCTGAGCTCTCTGCAGACTGCTTATCACAGCTCTTTCACAGTCAATATCCAAGACCTCAGAAAAACTGCTTCAACTCATGTAAAAATGCATCACCTCCTCCATCTCCCCCAAGGCTGTACACTGCTGGAGGAGAGTGAGAATTAATGCATTTCATTCTGTGCTAACAGCTCTCCAGTATTTCTCAAGGTTCACTGGGTTGCTAAGGGTCAACCACAGCCAGACACAAGCTGACTCTGCTATGCTTGCAGTCATCCAGGCATGAGCCAGTTCCAATCTCGAAGCCACGTATTCACATTAGGATGGTGAAGAGTCCAAGTGAATTTATCTATTCCCTTGGAGTTTGTTTCAGCATGTTAAAGTAGTTACTCGATTTCAAGGCGGAGTGGGAACCCATTTGTTCTGGGGGTTGTGCAGACACAAAACAAAGACATCAGCTTTGTCCTCAGATACTTTGTGTCTGGCAGAAGATCTTGTCCAACACCACAGATCTAGCTCTCACTCTCATCACTGCAGATCGAGTTCCTACCCCTATTCTTACTTTCCTTTCAGTTTTAGCTTCTTTTAAATTAGAGATTTCTAAACAATGGACCAATAGTCCAGAACACTTGGTGGTTCCCAAGGTCCATAGTCAGCAGTCTGTAGCAGATCCAGGGACTGCATAGAGCTTTATGTTCACCAGGAACCCCACCAGCCCCATAGCCACTCTTCAACAGCATCAACTGATGTTTCAGATGCTTCAGACAGAGCAACAAAACTTGTACCATAACCTCTCTCTTCTTAAATGCACAAAGCTACTGCACCCCTGCAGCTCCTTGGGAACAAGTTAGTGTCTGAAAATTACTCCCAAATTTTGGAGGTAAAGATGGGACCAAGGACCTGGACTCCACCGATTCAGAGTAATGACAAGGTTCCATCTTCTGCTGGGATTAAGATGTATAAACTTGAAGCGGAAATCTCAGGATCTTTCTTAAGCAAAGGTCAATAACAAGGTGATTCTGACCACTCCAAGTGGGACCTGGTGCTATACCTACATAAACCTCTTAATCTGCCTAGTCTATGATGGTCTATGAAGAAAGGAGAGTCAGGTCTTCCATTTCCAGCTCTACTGAGCAGTCTCTTACCTTTATTTTCATCTCTTTATGACCAAATACTGCAGAACTTTAATGCCCCACAGAATCCCACTGGCTGACTTGCACCCACTGCAGCTCAAGCTTTACAACGCGCATGCAAATACCAGGCTAGTAGGAGGAGGAAAGCACATTTCCTAGAAAGAAAGTCAGTGCACAATTAATCACTAAACCCATAATTAGCTTGGGTAATTTGTCAACGCAAATTAAAGTAAAGCTTTGCTGAAAAGCCATCGGTTGGTCTGTGCTTCATTTCTCCTTGCATTTATTAGGAAAGTGGGATTTTTTGGACTTCTAGATCAGCCAATTTCTTCTATATTGCCACTACTGCCTGACCCTGCTCCCGGTCCCTTCTTACACTTGATGTCTCAGTGTTGGAAAGTGGAGCAAATCACTACCTGTAGTGTCAACCAGCTTTCGTTGGCACCATTTCTTCTAAGTAGAGGTAATATGTATGGATGCTGATGAATTAGCGATAAGACTTTGGACCAGTATATTCCAAAGGGCTCAGCACACACAACTACAGCCAAATCTGCAGCCAACGAACACTTACAAAAATTGGTCCTGATGGAGGCATCCACATGGAAGCAGACCTCTTATTTGGCCCTAATATGCACTTTTGGACATTTGAGAATGTGGGGGCAGATCCTCAGTTCATAAAATCTCCTGTAGCTCCCTTGAAGTCAATGGAACAATAACAATTTACACTAGCTGAGTTTCTGCATCCTGGCTGTGAGCTATTTGGAACAACCACACCATAATGATTATTACAGATATTTCAGACCACTTGTCTAAGAGGGAGAGGAGAATACCACTGCATAAGAAAATGGAGAGTTGGTTTGCTATGATTTCCAAAGAATTATTGACCCGTATCTTGCAAACATTTACACATGTTTAGCTTTATTCATGTGAGCTGTTCCATTACACTTGTGTGCCAGATAAACTAATGCACATGCTTGCAGGACCAAGGTTAAAACTTGTGCAAACACAGCGAGTTCTAAATATTTGTGTAGATATGTTCAGTTACCTTGGATTCAGACTAGAGAGCAGGTCATTTCACTGTGCCTCTTTTCATAACTCCCCATTTATCCAAGCAGGTATCACAAGAGAAGCCAAATGTGATAGCAGGATAAAGCAGAAAATAAGCAATTATCTGACCAAACTCAGAAGCTAAAAAACACCCACTCGGTCAGGATTAACATATGCAAGGGTTGACATCAGTTCTTGAACAAGGAATTACCTGGGTTACTAAAGTATTTTCACAACAGCTTTCTCCACACAGCTAATGAATCATTCACTTATTGATTTCTCCATAATGAAGTTAACATTTTTCTTCACGGTTTTGATTTATGAGAAGACACAAGCCAGCGAAGAGGAGAAAGAGCTGAGAATCTCTTGGCCATGAGGAGTCTACTTCAGCATCCATCATCATATCAGCAATCACCCTATTTTTCCCACTAAAACTATAAGGTGAGACGGGATCTCCCGCACCACCACACAGTCTCGCTGCTCGCAAGGAAAGAATACAATCCCTGATTTCTTAAGCTGAGCTGATTCTGTTTCCTTGAGGACAAAACACGTGTTAACAAGGCGCTGACACCCAGAGACTTCAGTGCACTTCACAAACGCCATTAATACCTCTGACAAGGCGGCAGCATTTGTGAGCTCCATCACACCTGCATCGCAGAAGGCTGCAGCCTCAGGAGAGGCGACAGGCAAGGGAGCAGAGACACAAAGAAAGGAAATTACTTTTTCAAGACAGCAAAAGGCAAATTTGAGGCTATAACCCAGAGCCCCAGCCCAGATCTCCAACCATCAATAGCTGGCTTTCATCTCTGAAAGACTAGTAACCCTTTTTCACACATAAGCAAACCCCAGGTACTGAGGATACCTGCCGTAAGCGCACAGCAGGATGCTGGCACAGAAGGAATGCCTGAATTTTAAGTCATGCTTCTCAGAAACCAATATAAATCAATCCTGGCACCCACAAGAAAGAAGAGTTGTTAGTAGCCGGGACAGCTCTCATGGATGATGTCCCCTGGGAAACCATCGCACCACAGGCCCTCTATGGTGGGAACAGCAAAGTCCTAGATGATATCCTTGGCAAAGCGAGGTATCTCGGTACACTTCCCATCCCCAGGATCACCGATCACTCTAGCTGGAGACACGTCATCACCAGTAACTGCAACATCTGACCACTCAGACGACAAAAGACAGATTCCCAGAATGAACAGAGCAGGATTAAGCCAAGTGGTAAGTGGATTCCAGGGCTGCTCCAGAATCCGTGCTGACGAGGGAAGCCAGCGCCAGGTAGCCAACCCGGAGCTCATACGGCAAGGTTATCAATTCCCTCTTTTCTTCAAATCCCTAAATAGAACCCAAACATCACTTGGGCCATGTTAGAGAGATAAGGTGAGTCTCTCCCGTCCCTCGCAAAGCTTGAAATAGAAGTCCTGCTACTCCCCAAGCATCAGGTTGACATTTAGCAGTAGGGAAAATTACTCAAACAATGAACCCTCTCAGGTCTCTTTTCTCTCCTCCCTTCCCCAGTCCCCTGGAAAATGTTCATAAAGTGAAGTGGAAAAAAAAGCCCCAACAAACCCAAACCAACCCCAGCCCCAAGAACCAGCCCCCAACCTTCCTAAGGCTGGAAATAACATGCAGAGAGCAGTGAGTCAGGCCCTGCTAACTGCACAAGGGTCACCGGTCCTGAAGGCAGAGATGATTCACCAAGGCAGCAAGAACAAGGAGGTAGAAGATACTCAAAGGACAGGGTAGAAAGAAAGAAGGGGAGGAACTAAACAACAAAAAGGTTCTGGGTTGCATGTACCTTGGTGTTTATTGAACACCACTAAAGTGGAATTGACCCTGGATAAGTCACTTGATAGTGGTGAGATTATTCCCTTGGTGCTTTGGCCAGACTTTCTTTATGAGAAGGAGGGCAAACAGGCTCTAAGACCTCAACCCATCCCCATCCCCTGCTCCCCCTTCTCTTCTTCCCCTGCCTTAGATGTTCAGTGAAGCCTTGATTTCCTGCTGCTTCTGCTCCCACTGCTTCTTTCCTTTGCCCATTCCCTTTCAATTTGGCAGCATTAGGGGACTGTTTTCCCTATAAAGGATGCCTTCAAGATGAGAAAAGCAGGACCTGCTCAGGAGCACAGCATGCCATGGGGAGGCCCTCCAGGATGCCACTGGCACAGAAAGTACATTGTCAGAAGAGATGGAGAGGAGGATGGGACTCAGGTGCCTGGGGAGAATCCTGCCTGCCAGAAAGCTCTCCTGCTATTCCTCCATTCATCCTTCCTCCTCATCTTCCCCTTGCTTTTATCTAATAACCATAAGAATTCAAACACAAAAACCTTGCTCTGAAAAAATCTGAGATACAAAAAAAACCCCCAAAAACCCAAACCCCTCCCCCTGCAGTTCACAATGAGAGCTGTAAAATTTTTTCTGCTTGGAAAATTCTCCTGGTCAGTTTTTCCTACTGTTTAATCCCCGCTTTGAGTTACACAGAATGAGTAAACACATTTTATAAGGTTCTAATTCATACCTAACCCATACAGTTTATAGCTTAACATAGTAAAATACACACACACGCACTTTTTATACATACATATCTATACACATATATATACACACACCCCCACTCACACACACATGCATAAAACAGCCTTGGTCCCACTCCTGCGAGCCTCCCACTGATTGCTCCGGCATGTGCTGTGCTATGGAAGCAGCCTGGCGTGCTTAGGTGTGAGTTTGCTGGCCTGGGGAGTAGTTTCCACTCCAGATTCCTGCAACCTCCTTTGTAATAAATAATTAGTTAGTCTCGTTAAGGGAACGGCGTGATCCACTGCTCCATCCTTGGAGGACTAAGGAACACCACCACGTGGTATCCCAGGACTTGGAGCAAAGCCCCGTGGCTGGGCTGGAGGAGCTGTGGGAGCAAGGATGCGTCTGTCTGAACGGCAGCGTTCTGCTGGCAGTGATTAGAGGAAACCTGAAGGTGGGAACTGGGATGAAAGTGGCCCATGATGTGAACACCACCAGTGGTTGCTCTGGAGGAAGGCAGGCAGCCCTTGCGCCACACTTCTCCATGTGGTCGTTGGTTAGGGTCAGCCCTGATGTCTTTGTTCTATGCCAGCCTCAGCACTGAGCTGCGGGAGAGGTAGTTCCTTCTCTGCATTGAAACCATGTCCTTCACCTTTGCTTGTGACCATGGATGGAGACCAGTCACGATGTGTTGTGGATGGCATGAAGGCCAAAGAGATACCTGAACCTCAATCGCCACTCCAGATGTTTGAGAACAAACCACCACAACCTGACTTTACCTCCCTGGAGGCAGAGCTGACCTATTCACCCAGTTAGACCTGGGCTGTGCCCCAGGTCTCTCTGCTTCTTCAGTCTTTAACCCAGCGTGGGCAGAGGAGATGGAGCCCTTTTGACGAGCAGTTAATGATTAGCTAATTTCATACAGGAAAAATACACTGCCTGGCACAGAGAGCTTGTGAACAACAGCACACCCCAACAGTCCACAAGGAGGTTCACCTTACCATTTCCGATGTGTGCTTCTTGGTACTCCCAAGCATCCCCAGGGCGAATGCTGTGCACATCAGACCAAAACCATAGCAACAACACTTCCAAACTCTGCACAGAGGAAACCTTCTAAACATTTTGAGCTGCCAACAGCTTTGCACTTGGCTGTAACCTGAAGAACTTTACTACTACTGACTAAGGAATTGCCTCTACCATTGCTCTGAAGAAGATGGCTTCTCTTAAGCATTTGTGCTTTGGGTTTTCCTGCAGCAGCTTGCTATTAAATTAAACACAGTATCTCATGCAGTCCCGTACTTCTGCCACGGAGAATAACTGTGATTGCAGTTTTGCCATACCTCTGCAAGACCACACCAAGAGATCATTTCCAAAGAAAACCAAAGAAAAAGTGGGAACAAACGCAACCCCCATCAAAAGACTGGGGTCAACTGGAAACCTGCACTGCAACAACACAACCACCTCATCTAAGTCTTCTCAACTTTATCTTCTCACCCTCCAGCACAGCCTCTGCTCAAGCTGTCAGGAAGCCAAATCCCAAAGCAGACATGAGTTGAACCTTGAAGTCACTCTTTAAAGTAAGGGTTACCTTGCGTCCTTTAAGCCCTTAATAAGCCTTGCACTAAAGCCACCTCCCAGGTGGGAGTTTGTCTCTAAAGACCACGCTCCAGGGCTCTGTTAGCAACCACGGCTACAGCTACTTGAACCATGTCCCTAGGGGAGGGAGCACCATCACCATCCCTGCTCTTCTCTCTTTATTCCTTCTGCCTGATGCTCCTGTTAAAACCAAGGTTTCCATTTTTCAAGTGCAAAGATTGCCTCGAAAACTCAACCTCTTTTTTTCTGGGAGCTTATTTTGATACGCTCTCCCTCCAAAGGTGCAGCAAAGCACTCCAGGTCATCAAGGTGAAATCAGGAGCATCATTCAAGCCTACTCTGGCCAGCTCTGTGCTAACCTGTCACTTGAAAGCACGGACAAAAGCCATCACTCAAGCCAGTGGGTTTGAAGTTGCTTCTGGCCGCACTAAATGTAAGATGTGGGTTTCAGGCCCCAAATGCTATTTTCATTTTCCTGCTCCTCCAAGAAAATAAAGCCAGTGTTTATTTCCTGAATGCTCTGGTCTGAGAAAGGGCAAAACTTTCCTGTGGGAGCCAGGTGGCTGGAAAGGGGAGGCAGAGGCAAATATTTGCCGAATTTGTCAATGAGCTCTTATTCCATATTTCTGATTAATATTTATTTAGCCATAATGTGAGAGAAACCTGCTCAGACCACAGCAATGTGGGAGATTCCACTGTTATTCTGCTCCTGCCAGCTACTGGAGGGGAGGGAGGAGAGGAGGGAAAACAGAGACAAAGACAGAGTGTCAGGGAGTTCACAAGCAATTTAGAGCAAGTCACGGGCTCATGTCTTAGCAGAAGATGGGATGCCTTGAGAAAATCGATGCATCTGCGGACCATGAGATGGGTCAAGGAGGTTGAATAGCTCAGCCTTTCCTGCTGATATTCAAGGCACAGGTGTAGCTTGGAGAAAGAAAACGATCTCATCCTACAGCCCTCTTTTTCCTTTTCTTTTAAAGGAAGGAATCCTTAATGACATGGAGACAAGGAGAATAAACTGCAAGCCAGGTTTAGTAAATTGTGTGAGATGAACCTGATGCATTTCTTCAATGAGACAGTTCATTCCCTAGACATGAGAAGTGTGGTACAATCTCATTTATCTGGGTATCAAGAGGCACCACAACACGGGCAATTAGTAGGTAAGCTTGAAAAGGTGGGAATTAACAGAAGAATTATAGCGAAGGTAAGGAACTGAGTAATGGACAAATGAATACAGGCTGTGCTGAAAAGAGGGTGATGGGAACTGAGTTATAACTAACAAGGTTCCTCAATGATCAGGCTTGTAATTCATCTTATTTCTCACTCGAAACACAGTGATGATTTAAGCGCTGAATGAAGTGGAATGCATTATTAGTGCACAGGAGATCAGAGGATCAGTCAAAGCAAATTAAAAGCTCTTGAGGGCTACAGTAGTACAAGCAGAAGGAATTTAAATATTTAAAAATGCAAAGTAACTTAAAGATGGACATTAAAATCATGCTTTTGTTAGCAGGAACCCCTGCAGATAGACACAAAGGAGGAGGAGGAGAAATGCCTGGATGCACTGGCTGGTCACAGCACAACTACATGTTGCTTTTGGATGAGAGCTGGAGAAGAGGAAGGGAGATTCTTGGACCAGCTTAGAAAGGGTCCTCCAGCTGAAATACAGAATAATCAAATCCTGCCCATGGCAGTGAGGTTGGAACTGGATGATCTCAAGGTCCTTTCCAATCCTAACTGTTCTATGATTCTATGATTCTTTAGACAGTGAAAGGCTGACTATGGCGGCCCACCACCTGCCTCGCCATCAGAGAAGCTCAGAAAGTCTCCAGCCCATCTTCCTCAAAGCAAGGCCAGGCCATGGTTGCTCAGGGCTCCATCCAGCTGAATTCTGAGTATCTCCTGGGACTCCTCCAAGAACCACAAAGCTGGTGTATAAATAATCACTGCTCCACGCAGAAATCCCACTGGACCGCGGTGTGCAGGAGGAAAGACCTGGATGCGTTTCTGCAGGGCTTCAAAGCCCCAGCGCCGCTGCCTCCAGAGAAAGGGCTGCGAGCGTGTCCCCTGTTGCCCTCCACTGGACAGAAGGAGAATGTCACACTTCCGTGTCACGTCTGGAGACAGCACATCCTAAAAGCATCTCCTCTTTCAGCCGGGGTTAGAGTCTGTGCTCTGGGAATAGAGCAGCTGAACTCTAGCTCTGTTTTTGCTCTGTCTCATGTAGCAACAGCTGGGGGACATAGGTTTGCTCAAACCACAGCCAGACGATTGGAAATAAAAACGATATTCATATATTAATTAACATCTGGTGACTCGTCTCATTACACGATACAATGTGCCTGAGCTGTTTGTTCCCTTCATATTTTATGCATTGAATGAAAACTAAACAAATGTTGCAAAAACACAAAACCCAACTCAAACGCTACCCAAGTTTGCACTTCTAACGCTTACTGACACATCGGCTTAACATGTAAAGAAGGGCATGACTCACCCATCACACGAAGATGGTGGTGACACCAAGCTGGAATTAAGACCCAACCTAGCTATTTTTTCATTAAACTGGGTTTCCCTTTACACATATTCTTCAGAAAAAAAAAGCCCATCAAGGCATAATTTGTTCAACTGAGCAGCTCAGGGCCTGATTTAGCAAATTATTACTTACCCGTTCTCAAAACCCACTTTTAATGAAAACTGGCCCTAAACATTTCAGTTGGAGCATAAAGCACCATCCCAAAGGAACAGAGGTGATGTCACCCGGCCTGCGCCACACGGCTGCTGCTTGCTGCTACATTTTGGGGACAGAAAGAAAGAAAGAAGGAGGGGAGAAGGAAAGCCAGCTTAATTAAGAGAAGTCATCACTCAGGTCGCCTGGCAGTAATACATTACCCTGTGTGTGTGGCCATCCCCATGGGGTTGGTGATGGATGCCTGGTGGCCACCAGCGAGGTGATGGGGCTGGTGTGTATCTGTGTGAGGATGCAGAGAAGGGAATGGAAAAGCTGGAGGCTTGGCTTGGCACTTGGTTCTAGGTTATGTTTGCAGGTTTTGAGACAGGGGCATTGAGAGGGGAGGCAGAGGGGGGAGCAGAGCCCCTCTCCTTTCCACATGTGACCTGGGGGAAATAAATACCCAACATAATATGCCCCACTGAGAAATCCAGACAGGCTCTTACAGGATTAGCCATGTTCTTAAAGAGGCTGAAGGCTTCGCTAAAAAACACAACAGAACAACCCTGGGCTCGCAAACTGTTTTCTGAACAGGAAGAGTGAAGTAAGAGGAGCTTCGGGGCTCACAGAGGTGGAAAGTCACAGGGTTTTGGGAAGCAGCTTGCACAGAAGCACGACTCCCCAGCACTCATGGGCAGCCAGGTCGAAACCATGGCTCTGTTTGATACTGATGCCACAGAGGTAATATAAAGCAACTGCTTACCTTTTGGGTGGCCTGGTGCCCATGCTGGAAGCCTCTTGTCAGCTTAGCATATAGGTACAACTGGGTACAAGTGGGATATGAACACACATCTCAGATGTGAGCTCTGAAGGGTTAATACCACTGGCCAGCAGCTGGTGTCACCCTCAGTTTGCTAAAAGGGACCAGAAGCAGAGAGGATTCCTCTGCTCATTCCAGTTTCCTATCTTCCCAAAGAGCATCCCGACCCCACCAGCACTGCCCTGATGCTGGTAATCCAGCTCCCCCAGCTCATCCCACAGCAGCATCTCTGTGAAGATGACTGGGCAGGGTCCCACCAGAACAGTGCGTGGAGAATGCAGACTCCTATAACCCAGTATAGACATTTCCATCCCTTACTCCATCCCTGCAAGCAGAGCAGGTAGCACGGCCTCAGCACACTGAGGCACTTTCCATACGCTCAGTTCCTACACCACTGCCAAACTTCAACTGTTTGGGTTGAAATTTTCCACACTGGGTATCTGCCTCGGGCTGAATTTTGTTTGGAAAGTTCCAGATAAAACAACTCCAGCCAATTCCAACAAAGCAGCTCAGGAAAAAATACACTTTTCCTCATGTTAAGAAGAAAAAAGGTCAAAAAAACCCCAAAACTAACTTACAACTTTGGTTGTGAAACCCCAGTGTAGGGGAGTAGGGACATGGCATTTGGCATGGAGTGGTCACTGTGTTAACGACACGGCTTAGTTGTCCCTGGGGAGATTTCTTTCCAACTGGCAGCATTGCCAAGCCAGCGGTGCTCGGTGTGCAGACACTCCACAGAGGGATCCTCTGGCTTCTCCTGAGTTCCTTGAGATACTTCAGCCCTTCCCAGCTCCTGCACTGGACCACACCACGCACACCTCCCTCCTGAAGGGTGGGTGAGTGTGCCCTAGCCAGAAGGCAGCCCATAGCTTTGTCACTACTTATTTAAGGACTGCAAAGCATTGCTTAATGCTTCCCAAGTGCCTGGTGCCTGCTGCAGCCCGAGGGAAAGCCAACATGTGCATTAAGCACTAATGCAACAGTAGTGCAGAAAGGTCAGAGGGCAAGGCAGGGGTTGCAGATGATGCTGTGCTGGGTCTTGAGGCTCTGCAAGAACTCCACAGGTGAATGTATGCACACAGAGATCTCACTGTACGAAGAAGGGCCTGAACTAAAGGGCTTCAGCCACCTCCTGCAGAAATGCACTGGGGAACATCAGTGACTGCTGTGGGGCAGGATTCAGGTCTTATAAAGGAAAAATACAAAAAAGAAAACAATAAAATGCAGTCACAAAGTGACAGGGAAGTTTCTTGGCAAATTGTATGTGAATAAGCGTCACTTTGCTTGTTTAAGTGCATTGGGGTTTTCTTATTATCAGTGAGGATGTGTCCAGGCCTAAGGATACAGCTAAACCATCATGGAAACAACCAGTCTCATAGGCAGGCTTCTACCATACACACATTCAACGAGGCATAACTGAAACATGAACATGGGCTGAGCTTCAGGAAGGAGGCCCATAAGATGTCTTCTCACAGGTCTACCTTTCCATCCATGTAGCCTCAACTACTTTGATCATAGTTGCAGCCAATACAACCCACCAATACATCTCCTGCAGGGCCACACGGACGCTGGTACATGGGAGCTTGCACCCACAGGCTAAAGCCTATCACTCCGGCCAGTGGGCATTAACTGGGCTGGAAACCCTAGCAACCAATGCCCAAGCCAATCCTTATCTCCAGGGCTGTGTGCTTCTATTCTACCTTTTCCAAACAGGAATAACAAGATTTCTCTGCCCCATAGATCATTGCTGAGAACAAAAAATAGAAGACATTATAAAATACTGATAGAGTGACATCTCAGGTAAAAGTCAGACTTTCATCAGTTAGAGCATCCCACTCCCCTCACTCAAGCTCTTAACACCACCTAGCATCAAGTGAGGCTTACATCTCACTCCCTAAAGGAGACTGGGACACTTGGTAGGCAAGAGCTCTTCCTTTATCTCTGCCTGCTCCATAGTCTTCAAGATCGTTTCAGTCTTTTGCTACTACCCTCTGATCCTTCACCAACATCAGGAAACGTGCCAGGAGGAAGGAACAGAAAGAAACCCAGAGAAGACAACAGTCATGTGAAACTGTGGCATGAATGGCGCAACCGGTTGCATGTCAGGGGGCTTGGGAAGGGGTGGTGGGAGCTGGCAGCGTGGGCAGTTGCTCAAAGGAAACCACAGAGGACTTGACCAAGCACTTGAAAGATTCCACGCATACCTCCCAGATATGCCAGCGCGTTACAAAACCCCTGCCCGGATTGGGTGGCCGCATGTACTTGGAATAGACAAAAAGGGGAAAAGAAGAAAAGAAAAGGAAAAATCAAAACCCCAAACAACCATTCATGGGCTACAGAGAGAGCTGCAAGTCCTCTGCTTTAACAAGACGCCGCAGGCATTGCTCCCTTGGAATTTGGGCTATGTTTGCGGTCCATGAGGAGACTTGCGAAGCCTTTGGTCATATTAAGCAACATTACATGATAATGCTGCAGCCCTTTCAGGCTGAGGGAGAAGGAAAACAAAACAGATGGAAAGACATTGCTGTAAACCTGGGAGGGAGAACATTCCTCCGGATACTCTTTTTGGCTGGATGCGTCCTCCCCTTGTGCCTCCCGCCTCTTTCTCCCTTTTTTCCCCTCTCCTCCTCTTGCAGAATTGGTGACAGCAAGTGTTTTCTTTCGCTAATATTTCCATATTAAATAGAAAGGAAGAGTGTGAAAGGCTACGCGGCGTGGTGGCAGCTAGACAGTGGAATCTGCAACTGAAGGGTGGAGTTGGAGCACTGGAGAGGTGCCGGTTATTTATAGGGTATGAGAGAACACAAGAAATGTCTGGCCCCTTTAAGGCCCCTTAATCCAAACAACCAATGGAAAGAAAAAAAAAAAAAAAAGAAGAAAAATGGGAAAGAAAAAAAAAAATAAGGAAAAAAGGCATCTCTGCACCAGACTGCAAAGCGTGAAGGGAGATGGGGTGATGGCCTGGCAGGGTCCTGCTCATCCCTGCAGCCAGACCTGTGCCCATGGCCTTCAGTGCTGCAGGGCAGCACCATGCTCAGGCAGAGGGATGGTGTTGGAGGTTTGTGCTCCCCAGGCAGCCCCAAGATGCAGCTGCTTGGAGGGTGGGACAGGGCAGCTGTTTAAGCCATGATACAGCAGCGCTGGATGGGAAGCGGAGATGAGCGGCGCGGTCAGGAGGAATCAAAAGGGAGAAGCTGAGTGTGTCAGGAATACGGGTTGGAAACTCCCTTTCTTCAGTCGGCATTTATGGAGCAACCAGGGATCCCTGTGCTCTGATCTGAGAAGATGAGACTATGAGATGTGCCTGTCCATTGTCCTCACTCACTTTGGAATACATAAAGCGGAGCATCTTCTCATGGCTGGGAATCTCAGTGCAGGTGTGGATGCCCTGGGAAGGCTGCTGGTCAGACCATTGTCATGGCTGGTTTAAGCAGGGTTATTTGGCTCTAGGCCTAGAAGATCATCACTTCCAGCCCTTTTCTAATATTCCTGATAGATTTTAGGTCAGCTGAGTAATGTCTGTCCTCTACAAGATGCCTTTCCTGAAGAGGAGTGAGAGGGACCTGAGTGCAAAGAGGTGCCACGCAAACCACAGCAGTTCTGTGCTCTAAGTAAAAACTCCTTTTTCCTTCTTTCCAAAAGAAATGCATGAGGTTATGCCTATCTTTTCTAAGCAGATGTAAGGGAATTGTGAAATGGTCCTGGAGGAGACTCAGCACTTGGGTGATTTAGTGTACAATGAAGTGGATAAATCATCAGCTTCCATGAATATACACCTGGAACCAGGGAAACTGAAGACAGACAATTCTGTGGACAGAAAGGGGTCACTAAAGAGATTCAAGAGCTCGAGCAGATGACAGTGACACTAAATCCTCAGGTCTTTTCACAAGCCTTGCTCTTATTCCCTAGGATCCTGTTGAACCCATGAGCCTTCACTAACAGGTTTTGTTCTCCTCTGCCAATATCAAATAACAAATGTCAGATCTCAGATGGGAACCTCGAACAACATAAAAATAAGATTTATATGGAAAGATGAAGTTCAAAAGAACAGTTACAAAACCCAGAAAGGTTTTGGTTTGTACCCGAGCGCACACACAAAAATCAAAGCCAAAACCCTGCTGTTCAGGATTGCCATCACCATCATCTGTGACCTTCTCCCAACATCACTGTGACTTTGAATGCTGGACACTGGCTACAAATGAATATCCTGAAACTGAGGAAAATGCTTCCCTGATGTGTAAATAAGAAAAGGCAAATGTGCATTAGGTAATCCTAGACTTCATTTGACCGCTTCTAGTTCACATAAACTGCATGCTGATACTCCCTTTAGCTCTCTCTTCCTCTAAGAGAAGAGCTCCAGACCTCTAGATGCGCTCCCTACCTTCCAACCTCATCAGAAGGGCAACCACATTATAATGCCTAAATCCTTCACTGCCAGCTGGAGATGCTGGTTTAGTTTTCTGGTGACCACAGAAGTGCCTCAAGCATCACAGACCTGGAAAGAATGGAGAGGTGGAAAGACATGGCCAAATCCTCAAGAGGTGCAAATCATTACAGCTCTTCTGATGTCAGCACCCCAGGGGGGCTGGATCGGCATCAAGAGGAGCAGTGAGGAAGAAGAGGGCTGCGCCTCTTCCTGCTTGTCACAACACGATTCCAGGAAACTCGGACCTCGGCTCTCCTCCTGCTCTGGATTTCAGCCACTGGCTCATCCTGCTCGGAGAATCTGTCAGCACACCTCAACCCTCGAAAACTGGGGCTGGAGCCAAGGCCCTCAAAAGGGAGCAAAGGAAGGATGGGAGATGGAATCCAAAAGCGTCTTTCCGCCCTAAAGGTGAGCCCTTTGGAACAGGCTCGAGTCCCATTTACCCGCCTAGGGACAGCCTGCCAGTGGCTGTTTGATATGTGGAGTGAATGAAAATGTTACCCCCACGCGATGATGTTCCAGCATCTTTCAGCACCAACTTGTCTTTTCCTTTATCTATCTTTGTTTTAAACAGAGACTCTCGGGAAAGCAACTTAGCAGACCAAGCTGCAGAGCAGAGACAGAATAGAATTGTCTTTTTTTTTGGCTTCCAATACAAGAATGCAAAGCATTGTCTCTCTGGGAGGAGATTTAAGTATGGGCAAGTGTTTTGGCAAGAGAGCCACAGAGGAGAATGGAAGGCGAGGATGAGGCGGGGGAAGAGGAGGGGAGGGAGAGCTGGGGGTCAGATAGATGGTTTCGTCTTTTATAAATCTTGGATGGGGAAGAGGCACACAGATGGCTTTGTGTTTTAAAATGATTCTAATAAATCAACTCCATAATCATAATCAAAATGCCCTTGTCTCTCTTTTTTCCCCCCTTTTCCATGGATCACAGCTGAGCAATGAGGCCGGAGTGTGTGTCTGGCGAGGGAATGGCCAGTACATGAGACACAACCAGACCGCGGTGGAAGAGTGAGGGGATGTGTGCGAGTGAGTGTGCAAACCTGAGTGCACGTGTGACCACACGTGGGTGTCAGAGCCACCACAAGCCCTTCCTATGTCAGGTTGTGAGTGAACCAATGACATGAATGAGCATTGTGGCCTTTGCAATACACAATGGGCAGGCAGTTTCCAGGGCAAGTGTGGGCACATCCCGGCAGGAGCCTGGACCATTTCTAGGCAGGAACGTGGCCATACATATAAGAAGAAGGTCCAAGTGTGAGAGTGAGCCTGCAAAGAGATCTGCAAGGAGAGGAGCTATGCTGATGGCGAGGGAAGGAGTGGGAAAAGGCAGGGTCTCATCTCTCCCAGGCGAGAGCAGACGTGCTGGGGAGGAATGCTGAGTCCCCATTCCAGCGCTCGGTCTTGGCTGTGAGGAAGGTGCAGCCTCTCCTCCTCCAGCAAGAGCCACTGGGCCTGGACCGTGGGGGGAGCAGAGGCTCTCCCTGTCCGGGTTTTCAGTTTGGAGCTCCACGTGGCACGAAATCCCATCGGCTTCCTTGCCAGAGGGAGCCAGGTGGAGAGAACAATAAAAAGCAGAAGGCGTGGGGTGGGGCGGGATGGTCCAGAGCGGATGCAGAGGATGGAATTAATCAGCTGTCCGGGAGGAATATTAGAGCTCTTCAGCTTGTCGTCAACGCCTTCTCCTCCTTCCCAAAGACAGACACAATGAGAGACCAAGGAACATTTCCTATTGTTACAGGGGATTTGTCCACAAGGTCCAGCCCCATGTGGAAGTCATTACCGGCTGGGAGTGGTAGGTATCTCGCACAGAACATGCAGCTAGATGGGATGGGGGAGGGCAACAGGGAGAAAGTCAAGAGACCAGAGATGATGTGGTCCTGTCTAATTGACTTAGGCATCTCGAGGGGGACTGTCACCACAGCAGCCAGGCTCCAAGTCCAGGGATCACTGCGGGCTGAGGTACTAAGTGCTTTGCTTCGTATCACCCCTTGGACTGAGCTGAAGTCTTGAGTTCCTGCGAGAAGCCATCAAGGGTAGCTCAGCGCCAACAGGAACGGATCACGGATTTCACTGCTGCTACCAGACGGGGAAGGGAGGGACAGTTACGTCAAGGTTTGCTTTTCCCTGCCTCTGACCCTCCCTAGATAGAAAACCGAAAAGGGTCTGCAGCAACAGCTGTAGGAAGCACGAGGTGAAGAGCTGACCACTGCCCACCTGCACGTCCTCCCGCTCCAGCAGAACTTGGCCTTCAGGATCATCCATGGAAGAACATAATTATCCATGGGTGAGAGCCCAGGACTGAGTGATCAGAGAGAGTCAACACCTCCGTGCTCACGGGGGAGGGCAGATCCTTTTAGACACATCTAAGCTCAGTTGTCTCACACTAAATCACACTGAAGTCAGCAGCATCTCCAGAAGTGGTGATGTCAATGTCCTCAGGACAGCCAGAGGGAAGGGGCATCTCAGAAAGCAATGGGAAATCAACATCCTGACTCACTGCCTGCCACTTCTTGGTCTCCCTGCTCTTACCCTGTCAAGTACTGAATAGGATTGAGATGAACAGATGCTGCTGCAGGTAAAAGACGACAAAGCTGCCTTCCCCATTCCTCCCAAGTTCACTCATGATTTCCCAGCCATGAAGAAGCAGATAGGAATAATGTCAGTCACGTGTATTGGGATAAAAAAGACTTGTATGAAGCCTCTTTGGGCCATTTGCTGTGACAGAAACCACATAATGCACTGTAAAGAGAAGTGAGAGTGCTGAGGTCCAGGGGAAAAAGCAATAGGCAATTGGCAGCTTGACACTACCTGGGGCAGCAAAGCTGTTATGGGAAGTATGCCCAGAGGACATTGCTAAACACCATCCACCACTGCTGGCATCTTCCAGGAATCTCGAGCCACACTGAAAGAGCAGCCTTTAGGCTCCCAGGAAGAGGAGGTACCACTTTTACCTGGATGACATTTGGAGCAGGCATACAGCTCCTTTAAACACCTCCCTCTTTTGAGGCAGGCTTTCCAAACCCACTCAACACGTACATACATAAATGGAGAGTGATACCAACACTGAAGGTTGTCTAACCATACCCTAGCCTTCAACTAGCAAGGTTGCTCTTTCACCCAGTTGACTTTCATCAAGTTTCCACCAGGGTTATGGCTTGGACAGAGCTGATCTGCAGGCTGCACATGGGGTCCATCTCCAGAAGATGCAATACCCAGTCTCCTGCAATTGCTCTCAAGAAACTTTAATATCAAGGGGAAAGGATTTGAGAGACAGAGTAGGGCAGGCTCATAGTCAAGAAGACTATGAGGACACAGTCATTGGGACAAGCAGCATCTTCTGGGGTCTTCAGAAGCTCCAATAACATGATGCAACTAGCACACTTGCAAATGGGCCCATTCAACTGCACTAGGGGAGCAGTGACCATTGCCGTGGGGGCAGGCCAGGAGAAACCAGGAATCTCAGCCACCCTCTTTTACACCACAGATTAAGCAGATTTCTCCAACCTTCTGCCCTCGCTGCAAGGCCTCCAGCCCAACCCCATCACATCGGTATTTCTTGCCTGCATCGAGTTCACTGTGCACAGAAGCCCTCGCCAAACCAAGCACAGTGATATGATGCTACGCTGCTCTTTTGCAAAAAGCCAATCGAAACACAACCAAAACACTTGTTATACTTCCATGGAAATTACCCCCAGGAGGATCAGGATGCTCAGCTCATTTGTCTCCAAGGAATTTCTTCTCAACTGAGCAGGATGTCCTTCCCCACAGGATACCGTGTATTTGGGTGATTCCACTAGCACGAACGCTGCAGATTTTTCTTGTAAATGGTGTGAATGTTCTTCTCTATTTATGTCCTACAAGAACCCATTTTTACCAACATTTATGCATCATAACACATAGCCCTGATCCTGCAAAATCTCGACACGGGCACAGCTTTGCGTATGCCTGAGATCTCCTTGGGTTCAATGAGCTATTCAGCAGCAGCTTGCTGGAGAGGCTGAAGCTGTACTCATGTTTTATGTATCTGGAAAGATTATTACATAGCAATAGGGTTCAAACAGGAGCCCCCAGAATCATCAGCTGTTTGACTCACTTGCTACATGCAGTCAAAAATGGAAACAGGGGATGAGAAACATAATAAAATATAATAAAAATGTCTTTAAACATTTCAGGTTATTGGGAAAATATCTGTCTTCGTAAATGCTTCAGTTTTTGAAACCATGAACACATCTTCTCACAGTGAGACTTAAAGAGTAGCTGGTATTTGATTTAGAATTGCATTGTACCTACAACATGCACACAACAGGCACATGTATAAAGCACGTTATTACACTATAAAATACATATTTACATTATTTAAATTTAAAATTAAAATCATACTGAAACGAAATGTAGTTGGTTGCCATATGTCTTTGGAGTACACACTATCCTCAGTCTGGAGTCCTAAAGAATATAAAAGCTAGATATTGAAGTCATATAGCTGTTTTCTCTTCAAACTTTGTTTTTTCTCCTCTTTTTAGACATCAGCTGAATTTTTAGGCAATCTTTTTAACATCATGTACGTGATACTGCAGTATGGAAGATGATAGGAGTATGGCATGGAAAGCGCATCCTCCACTACACCCAGCAGGGGCAGGAGGAAGCAACCCTAGTGGTACCTCATTGGCACCAGCATCATCTCCTGTGATAGGGAAGGGGCAATGACCACTAAGGGCAAGGGCAGATACCAAGTCCCTAAAGCCAGCAGCCTATGATATAGTGGCCTCCAGGGCTCCTCTTTGTGCAGCGCTGCTGGAAGCAGCCCATTCACAGCAGCACCTCTCTCCCACCTCCCCTCCTGTGCTTCCCGCACACATGGCGCTTTCCTGCTCCTGCCTCTCTCTCTCTTTCACTCTCCCACCACAGCTGGTTAAAATTACGCTGGAATTTTGTTTTTCTGTCAAGTGAATTTGGACCTGGTAAATCCCTCCCAGCCATTCCAGTGGCCTCCCTGCGAACATCGGGGCTGCGCGTAGTAATACACATGATTTAAGAAAGGTGCTGCTGGAGCCATTTCCGAGCACGTTCACCATACAGGGCTCAGGGCAGCCAAGAGCGGCTCCTGCAGCTCACAGACACCAGGGAAAGGATGCTGGGGTTTCCACATGAAGAATGGGTGGGGGAAAGAGAAGAGGACCAAAGACCTGTCATGTCAGCTGGAGCAGCTCACCTTGCAAGGACAGTGCGAAAACAAACAGACAGCAAAACAAAACCAAACCATCATAGGCTTGGAGAAATCCCAGCCCTTTTGTCTTGAGAGAAAACCCTTCAGTGAGCCAAGCTAATGGGGAGCTGTGGTACAGGAGGAGGAGAACATGTTCTTGGCTGATCTGGGGAAGCTGAGTGCTTGCAAAAACATCTAGTAATAAATTGAGGCTATGAGCATGTACCTGAGCACACTGACCCGCACCCAGCACAGTGCAGGGCTCCCAGTTTGTGCCTGGGGGTCCATTGGCTCCTGGTGGTGTTAGACCCACCAGAGCACAGAGAGCTCCCTGTGCATGGGGCAGTGGGTGGTGGGACCTGGCATGGTGATGTGGCCAAGCCCAAGAGACCCCCCTGGTCACCTTTGCAGCTTCAATGGGGAAAGGGTCCCAAAACTGGCACTTCCTCCCTGCCAGTTTGGGCCATCCCAAATGAATCAGAGATCTCCCAAGAGACCAGGCTGCAGTTATGAGCAGGATTGCTTACTAGGTCAAAGCCAGTTGTCCAGCAAAATCATCCTTATGGTTAAGAACAAGAGGTTTAGAAAGAGGCATACAGGTCAAAGACATTCTGGGTTGGGGGAAACCAAGTGAGGCAATCCCTTTGACAGTGTTGAAATGGCCCCGTTACGACATGTTGGGAATGGAACAATGCAATTTTAGCCTTCAAAGTGACTTTTTAAAAGACAATCACCGATGGTTAAAAATGTGAAGTTTTTAAAAGGTCAGGAAGAGAAAAAGCTTTTGTTTTTTGCCCTAAGTGGGTGTTAGGAGGGGGCAGGGAAGCGGCTGCAAGGAGAGATTTTATTTAATGGAATATTTCCAATTATTAGAGGAGGGAAAGAAGGGGAACCATTCCCTTTGGCCACAATTAAATACATGCACATATATATACACATAAACATATGCATACACGCCTCTTATTCCTTCAGACCAATATCGAGGCCCTCTCTGGGTTTAATTGATACCTGGTTATGCTGGGCATGCAGACACAATCCCTGTCCCGGCCAACTCCTGATCCCGAAAGAGCAAACTAAAGGATGAAGTAGGATCTAAGGGGTGAAGCAACAGCTCTAAGCTCCCTCAATGGGTCAGCAGCAAACCTGCAACCAGAATCCAGGGAGCTCTGGGTATCACTCACTGCATTATGCACTTGGCCAAGTCCATGAAGGAAAAGCTATTTACAAGGTGATGACTGAGCCGTCTACATGGGCTGGGTTGGATGCGAGCAGGAAGGAGAGGAGAGAGCTCGTGTGTGCATGCGTGCATGCCCGCAGGCACGTCTGTGCCCACCTCCTGGATGGGGCTAACAACCAGCACTGAAATCACTGCGAGGAGGTGTAAAGAAAAGAAATAAAACCAAAGACTGAACCTTGGTCCTGCTCCATATTTCTCTCCCCCCCACCCTCCCCATGCCAAATACAGCAATAAAAATGGTAAATTAAATTTAAGGCATTTTTTTCCCCTCCCTCGTAGTCTAGCGTAAGCTTCAGATGATATGAGAAGTTTTTATATATAACCTAGATTTATGGCTTTTTTGTTTTTCAGTTAAATGCTGGGTTATGAAAGAAAAGGAAGTCATGTTTTGGTCATAAACGGAACGCACGCAAACAGAAAGTCATTTAAGTATTAGCTTTGCAAACTTGATGCCTGCACTTTTATATCTACATAAAAACACCCCCCCCCCAAACACAGAACTAAACCCTGCGTTATACATCATGTTTACACACTGTATTGATGTGCGCTCAAAAAGAATCCACTTATTGACTTGTTTTTGCTGTTTCAAAACACGCCAGTAAAAAGCCAAACTGTGTGTAAACACAGTGGATGTCATCACTGTTTTCCCTTTTCAGGTTGGTTTCCCTGGTGTACAAAGGTCAGCTCCAGCTCCAGCATAAATTATTACTGCCTATTTGATTCATAATAACGTATCCAAATAATAACCAACACATGCTGGATGCTTTATGGATTAATAATTCCAAAGAACTGGCAATTTAAACAGTTTAGATGCAGTGAAACCAGGGCAAAAGTCTCCTTGCTCAGGTTGTGTAGCAAGGGGCAGAACAAATCCTATGCCTGTGGCAGCTGAGAAAGTTGCCTGGACCAAACCACTGATCCCAGCACCTCCACTCCTACCCCTTCCTGGACCCATGGCAGGAGAAGCACCCAGGGCAGGCTCATGGCAGTCAAACCTCTGCTGAAACCCAGTAAACCTTTGGAAGCTCCAACTTAGCATGGAGCTGTCTTGCTTTGAGACAGCCAAGTGGGTGCAGAGGAGCCGTGCAAGCTCGGATGGATGGGACACTGCCTTCCCCTCGCAGGACAGAGTGGTTTCACCTATCCCTGCTCTGGCTGAACACGTGGCTGAGACCCCACCAGCCTCCGCAATGCTCCATGTCTCTCCTGCATGTGATGAGCACAAGCAGAACCCTGACTGCTCCTACAAGCCCATCCTCAGCCTTTGCTGGCTCTGTCCCTGACATGTAAATAATGACATACCATTTCCACGGCCTTCCAGCCTATTACGCTGCTCTTTGGACCTTGCCTCCCATCCGAACAGAAAACCTGTGTCCCTGCGTGACCCTCCTGGCGCAGCCAAAGCAAACCAACGTGCTATATTTGTTTTTCAAGCCTGGGCCAGGAATGATTCCCGTAAGGCTCAGCCTGGCTTAATGGAGCTGTGTCTGTGCTGTGCCTCTAAGCCTACATTTGGCCACGGGGCCGGAGCTGCTTTTTCGTCTGTCTCGGGTAGAAGGCAGCGGTGTTTGCTGAAGGTAACTCCATAGCAAGAAGCAGCAGCAGAAAGTGATGATGGGGCAGAGGAGGAACAAGCAAAAAAGGGAGATGAGGGAAAATCAGGAGGAGGGGCAGTGGAAGGTGCTCCCAGCCTTCCCGGTGTATTGTGATCATTCTGAGACAGACTTGGCTGAACAGCCCATTGCCAGTAAGAGGAGAGCCGGGGCTGCACGAGCATCACTGGGACCTCCTCACCATGACCGTGTCGCACCACTGCGCTCACCCCCTCCAGCCTCCTGCTCAACCACAGCAGCAGCCGGGATGTTCTTCTTGGAGGAGGAGGCTGCTGCAGTTATCTGGGGACAGGCTGGGCTCCTGTGGGTGCCACGGGGAGAGGTTCGGTGCCCGAAGGATGATACCGTGACTTGTGGTGCTGTGGTGCTGCTGCATCACCTTTGCTTCATGACAGCGCTCAGCTCCCTTGTGTAAATGGGGCTGTCCCCAGACCTGCCGTGGCAAAGCATGGTGCAGTGTGGCACCTGCATTGCTTTTCTCCACAGGTCCCACTCTTGGGCCATGGGTACCCAATATCCTCTTCACAAGAGCATCTTCAGGGCTCCACGCACCTTGAAAGATGCCAAAACCACTTCTGGGTCCTGCATCATCAAACACCTACACCCAGACAGTCACTTATTTCAATCACTTCAAAGAATGATGAAAGCAATCTTGTCCTAAGACAGACATGTGAGATCCTGAGTGCTTTTTTATTATAATAAAGCCCTGTTCTCTTGTGAAGCTCCCTGCCACCCTGCATGGGTACCTGCTTTTTGGTCTGCAGTGCAAAGAGGGTCCTGGATACTACCCGAGCGGTACCTGCAGAGCCCCTCACACAGACCCTTCCAGTATCAGGGCACAGAAGGATTTATGTTTCCAGGAGATAGCTTTTCCCAGCAGGATTTCCCCATTACACCCAGCAGAGGAACAAGCAGGCTTGTCAAACCAATGGCGTTTGCAGCATGGTCATAGCCCGCACTTCGTAGGCTACATGATACTAATTAGATGGGTTAACAGCAAGTCCTGCTAATTGCATCAGTGAGATACAACTGTCCGCCTACACTGGTGTCTATGCAGACACCTGGGCACTTTGCCCCATAGCCTGGCATGCCCACAGCCCTGCACACCAAAGCAAAGGAGTTATATTGGGCTCAACACACAAAAACTGAGTAGCTGGACTGCTGCTGGACAGGAAAAGCTTTGGGGAGGACGAAGAAAGCATGGCTGTTGGACCAGATCTTCTACCAAGTGCCAGAGCAAAGCAGGAGAAAGGAGACAGATTGAATCTGCGAAGCTTGGCTTCAGAGCCAGAGCAGAAGCTGAGCTCGCTCGAAGTTTGCATGTATTCAGATCGGGACAAGATTCAACTCCTTAGGAAGAGAACGGCCATGAAGTTTGGACCCAGCACTAAACTTGTGTGAGTTTGTGCTGTGCCACCTACATCCCCAGTGGTCCTGCTGCGGGGTGGAAGCAGGGGGCTGAAGGGCATGGCTTGGGCATGACATGGGAGATGCCACGCTTGCTCTGAAAGCCTGGATGGGCAGGAGCACGGGCAGAGACACAACTCCACTTTGACACTGCCCATTCCTGCCTTGGGAAGGGAGGGAAGGAGGGAAGAGGTGATGGCACACATGCCCCTTGGGAGCTGCTGGGTGGTTGGAGGCGATCGATGCAGTGGGCTCCGCAGTGTCCTGCTGGCAAGGGCAGGCACAGCATGGACAGGCAAGACATGGGGCAGGCAAAGGCAGGCAGGGCAAGGTGTCGACAGGCAGGGTAAGGCATGGACAGGCAGGGCAAGGCAAGGCCACGCAAGGCAAGACAAGGCGAATGGCAGGGCTGGGGCTGCCTGAGTGCAGCGCGACCCAGACGGGGCCCCCTCGGCTTCCCGGCCAAGGCAGGACGGAGCAGCCCAGCTGCTCGGGCTTGGCTTCTCCTCGCATGGCAGGCGGGGGGGGGACAGAGCCAAGCGCAGGGAATGCCGGCAAGCGCCTGCGTGCATGGGGGGCTGCGAACGCCCTCGCCTCGGCTATGGGGGGGGATTGCAAAGCAAAGATGCGGGATTAGCAATTAGGGGGTGAACTCGGGACATAAAAGCAGCAGAGAATCCTCTCAAAGGGTGCTTTTGCTTTTTAAAGGTTTCACCAAGATTCCTGCTTTTCCCCAGGGTGTCCTTTGCAAATCAGGCCTTGCTGCAAAGGCGATTGGATCCGACTCTGACGTCAGCAGGGAAAAGGTCCCCAGACTCTCATTAGAAAGAGGAAGAAAAAAATCTGTCCTTTTTTCTTCCTTTCCCCCTGACCAATTTAACCTTTTCAGGACAATAAAGAGGCTGCCTACAGGGTGAAACCGAACAAGCAGCAGGGCTGTGGGCTCTGCTGCCCGCGCATGAGGGAAAGGGTATAAGTGGATAGTGGCTTGAGCTGGCGCTGTGCTGCCTATCCTGGATGGCTCAGCACTGTGCTCCATGCATGGGGTTGTTTGTCACCCTTTGCCAGAGTGGAAGCTGACACTGGTTTCAGTACCTGAGCCAGCGTGTTGGCACCAAAAAGGGGTCCTGGGATGATGTGGGATACAGGGAGGCTGCTGTGGATGAGTGGGAGCAACCAGCTGTATCCGAGGGCAGCAGCGAGTTTTGTTTCTGGTTCTGCTGCTGACGCAGCCCATGGTGCTGTGTGGACCAGTGAGCACAGTGAAATGCTGCTCTGCCCCTCCACAGCACCCCTTCCCCAAATGTTTGGTGCCAAACTGATTTACTGTAACCCATCTTACTGAAGGGGGTTGATGGGTGAAGTGCCATAGCAGGATGTCCCCAGCAGCTCCCCAGATGCCCGTTGCAGACCTCTCACCCATTGCTTAGATGTCAAGTTCCATGTGATCCTTGCACACGCATGCCATATAGGAATAAGTGTATGGTTACCAGCAGCTACACATGCCAGAAAGGGAGCAGCTCCTCATTGCAAAAGTAAATCACCAGTGTTTAGAGCCCTTGGTTGCCCTTGCAGGGAGTAACAGAGGTGTGAAAGAGGTTCTAAGAGGCCAAGCTCAATCTAGAAAGGTCCCCGCCATAGAGACTGTGCCCTCTGGAAAATAAGAGATGTAAGTTTTAAGATGATGAAGGGTCACACCTAAAGGAAACAGGCTTTTCTGAACGAGAAAAGTGGGGCTTGTGAGCGTGCAGCGCATGGGTCAGCACTGATGGAGCCTGGCTTGCGATACTCGGGATGGGCAGTGACCCAAAGGGAACATCTGCTCATTGCATGGTATTTTGGGCCCGGTTTTCCCAGTCTGGGATGGGCAGGTCTCGGCGAGCAGATCTGGCAGGGCTGCTCATGAGAACTGGGCTGCTGCCCTTCCACAGGAAGCGGAGGACAAACCACTCTGAGGTAGGAAAGAGAGGTTGTGAGTGGCAGCTCTGGCTCTTCAAGGAGGGAGGACCAAAGGGCTCGATAGCTGCTCCATCCTCTCTGCTCCATCAGCTTCCCATTGCAAGACCCCATCACTCCTCACACCCCCAGGCGGGCTTACTCTGCTGGGGGATGCTCTCCTCTTTCCAGGTGCCCTTCTGCCCCAAACAGCCCCTTTTCATTAGCCTGTACCATTACTTATGCTGTCCATGCAAATCAGAAGGTAAATTCCCACCCGACATGGTGGAACCCTGCTTTAAACCCTGCCCTGAACTTCCTGAAGCCACAGCGCACCATCCCATGCACTCTCCCATCCCATTCAAGGACTTTCTCTCTGGCCTCCATCATGCTACAGGGATGCACAGTGCCTCTCCCTGCTGTGATGCCCGCACCACGTTGATGCTAGATACCAGTTACCCTGGCTCAGCTGCACTGGTGAGTGAGAGGACGAGAGGATGGGCCAGATCTCCACCCAGCCACGTCCCTCTAGGGTGGAGGAGGAGGAAGCAAAGAGGCCACTTATTCCCAGCTGCCTGGCCCCCGAGCTTGGCTTGCCTGCACAGGGATGTGCGTGCATCAGGCTTCCCTTTCGCCTTTCCTTTCCATCCTGTGCTTCTGGGTCCATCAGCCCAGAAAGCTGGGAATGCTTTCCCACTGCTCCCCCGTCATCACCACCGTCACGTCCATCCTGTGGCGCTGCCTCCCACACTTGGGATGAAGCCTCAGCCCTTCTCTGAGGTTTGACGGGGGTGTGCTGGGTTGGATGAGCTTCTGGATGGGCTGCAGGGACCTTTCTGGGACAGACAGAAGAGATAATCCCTTTGCAACAGGGCTGACACCTCTACAGGTTGTGTCCTAGACATGTTCTCAGCTGCCACTGAACACAGGGGGAGGTGGAGCTCAGCAGCAGTGGATAGAAAAAGCAGTGTTGTTATTTTTGGGATTAGGATGCAATCTCCTCCAATTGCTGTCCCCTGCCCCTGTGGCAGCTCCAGACCTCCTCAAACCCCACGGGTTTGTCAAAGGGCATCAAAAGGTGCTGAACCTCATCAAGGCGAGAAGGCAGGAAACAACACAGGGGTCCCGGCTCCTATTGCTCACCCCATCTCCAGCCTGCACCATTGCAGACATTCATCTCAGCTTTCCCCAAGCTCAGCTTTCCCCTTGCTTCCCCATCCCAGCTAATCCCCAAGCCCAGCAAGGCCACCCCAACTCAGACATCACCTTCATTTTACCCCAATGAGGCTCATGGGGTGATGCAGCTTTGTTCTGTATGGGCTAATCCTAGGAGGGGGGTGATAAAGATCTCCTCATCCCCATGGAAATTGAGCCATGTTCCTCACATACCTCCACTAATTCAATTTTACACTGTGTGAATAGACCTGCCAAACCTTTATTATTCTTTCTTCTTGAGAAGCTTGCAGCAGAGGGGTAGGGCAGGCACAGAGGGGTGGGCTCCCTCCAGCCTCTCCCAAGCTTGATCTCTGCAATAAATGGTCATGCTTGGTCCTCCTCAGGCATGTTTCATTACTCTCCTTTCAAAACATGGGGCTGAGGATGGAAGAAAAGAGAAGTCCAAGGCCAACATGTAATTGCTTAGAAATTCCTAGGGAAGGAGGCAGTGGATTTGGGATTCAGGAGAGTGTAAGGGAGAGAAGCACCTGGAGAGCATCCTCTGCAGTTCTGCTAAAATGGTTTATCCTGGTGTGGACCACAGCCTGTCGCACTCTTAGTCTTCACTTCTGAGATGCTCCATGCACAGGTCTGAGCCCTCTCCCATGCCAGGTCCCCCCAGCACACCTTGACCCTGCCCTGCACATCCACAGCCCCAGCCAGCGCTCATCTGGAGTCACACATCAGCATCATCATATCTGGTCACCCCAGCCCCTTCAATCCAAGCCAGGGCAGCAGGGACACTCAGGGCTTTGGCACACACCACTGCTCGAGTGCTGGTTCTGTGGCAGGAACTTGGATCAGTGGGCAGCCCTCAGGAGCAATAAGAATGCTGCAAAACATCCTTATGATGCTCTATAGCTACTTGTGGTTTGCAATAGTATCTGCAGCTAAATTGCTCTGTAAACCTCTGATAGACCATGCAACGTCATACACAACACAGGAACTGCTTGCAATGCATGGGTGCAAGAAAACCAAAGAGATGCCTCTAAACAGGGATCATCTTTTAAAGTTCCTAAATAAGGAGACCCATTCAGAGGATACGCACAGGGAAACTGCCAGCTCAGCCACTCAGCCTGCAAGAGGGCTTCCTGGATGGGCAAAGGAATGAACAAGCAAATGGGTTTTGCTTGTTTGGGAGACTCAGTCTGCTTGGGCCCTCCATGCGGCCCAGCACCCATGGCTGCCAATGGGAAGCACATGGAAGGTGGCCTGTTGAGCCATCGGAAGTGGAAATCCAAGCCTCTCACTGCAGCTTTCCTCCTCAGAAGCCCCTCAGACATGGTCTCCTGCATGTGGTGCAGGATGCACAAGCTGCATCATCTAGAACAAAGATCAGGTACCCAATTCCCAAAGGGAATCCGATCTTGAGCCCTTTAAGAAATGTATCCCAAATGGAACATGGATTAATGAGGTCTGTTGGTGACTTGAATGCAACTGTTCAACTGGGTTTGGAAAAGTGAACCAAGCAAGACAAGTCACAAGACACTGATGAAAATACTAATGACAGTGTGCAAATCTCCTTGAATTCCCAGTCAGCAGAGATGGGAGGCAGGAGCGGGATGAAACTTGGAAGCGAGTAAGTAAATACAGTATATCAGATATAAACACACGGAAAAGATGGAATTCAGCAGTGTTTGCAAGATTTAAAAAGAATAATAACACGAAAAAGCTGATCATGTCTAACATGCACAAAAGAGCTAAGCTTGATGGGGTTTTTAACTGGTTTATATATTACTGAAGCTTTGATGTATTTCATACCTTCAAATGGCAGGACCTACACTAAGTAGTTGTAATATCTACAGCCTACCCTGGCTCCTTGAAATGCAAATTAACAGCGTGTTCAATCTGATTTAACTTCCCCGTTCAATAACTCAGGCTTTTTTCCCTCCTCTCTGCCCTTTTTGGCTAATTCTGTGGCAAGATTACCCACTAGTTTCCTTTGAAACCTGAAATTACTCTTATGCATTCTCTACATTAGTTCCGCACTGAAGCTATTTGTTTGGGATTAGTTATACTTACCTAACTCGAGGGGTGCTGAGAGGATTACTGGCAGTTTGCAAAGGGCTCTGCCAGTGGAAAGCACTATCTAAATGCTAAGTGTTATGAAGTCAGATGAGCTATTTACTGACCCCGATTGGTAATATCCCCTCCTCCAAACTGGACGCAGAAACTGAAAGAGCAGAATCCTTTTTTTGGAGAGACAAATAGTGACAGAAGGCCAAGGCAAGGTCCACAAATAAAAGAAATCCTAGAACATCACTTCAGGTCAAAAAAGGGCTTTATTCCTGCTATGAATAAGCACTGAGTGAGCGGCAGGACCCAGAGCACAGGCAGGGAGGGTGCAGGAGGCAAACCCACACCTTGAGGGATCTCCCTTCCAGCCTTCTGCAGTGCTTCCCCATCATCCATTACACAAACCAAATACACAAATGGCTTGTCTCACACCAACCTCTTAAACACAGAGATAGACCGAGCTCCTCTTCTTTACAGGGATGAGTTTTACTGATGCAACATGACCTTTTGCTGGGCAATGGTATTCAATTGTTTCATCTTGCAATAGCACCTCAAGGTCACCAGAGAGAGCAGGGTCTTGATGGGAGAGCTTTTACACACGTACACATGAGCAGGTAACTCCTGCTTCAGGGAGCTCGACTCAATGATCCTCACGGGTCCCTTTCAGCTCAAGATACTCTATGAAATATTGTCACTATCAGAGTTCCATAATGGTTCTGTACAGACACAGATGGTAGAAACAACCCCTATGTCTTCAATAAATACACCATGACCATATTTATCAAGGTGGGAGGGTCAATGGAAGCATGACTCCATCCCTAGAGCAGATGATGCATCCTGCACCTAGAGCTGAATCCCTCCCATACACAGCTAGGAGAATCCAGATGGAGATGGAGGAATGAGGGAGAGGGGCATAGGGATGAGGAGAGAACAGGCTGTTTATACACAGAGCAGCTTTTGGAGAAAGCTTTGAGTAAAGGTGATGAGGGGCTGGGGAGAGCACAAGGATCCTTGTTATACAGGCAATAACATTCAAAGTGCTGGGAAGAAACTCTGAGATATTCATGAAGTCAACAGCAAAGGGGAAAAGAGCAACACTTTAGAGTCAAATACAGGCTCTGAGGTGGGATTCTTCCACCAGCAAACAGCCAGCACAAAGCCCCAGGCCCTCCTCTTCCCAAGTCCTCAGTTCCTAGCATGGGCAAAAGAGGGAACAGACACCCAAACTCTGCAGCGAGAGCCTCCATGGGGAGACATACACCAGGACAGCCCCACTCCACAGGGCTGAAAAGGAAGATAGAGACAAACCACTTGGTTTCTTCCTTTATCTTCCTACAGTGATTTTTCCTATTGTGCTGACACTTGGTCATCAAGTCAGATTAAAGGCAAGGTCCTTGAGACCTGGCTTAAGACTCCAGCTCCTCTCTGCAGAACACTTTGGCCAGCTGGTTAAAGCAGCACCAAGCTTTGCAACCCAGCTTCCTGTAGGGCTTGTGCTCCCAAAGCAGAGAGATGGCAAAGATGAGCTGGGGGAGAAACTGCAAACAAATGCAGAACCAAAAAGGTACCCCAGTGTACCTTGCACTGTCACCCAGGGAAGGCTTGGAGGCTCTTGGATGGAGCTATTCAGGCCCAGCAGTGCAGGGATCCCAGAGAAGATATGAGGCTGCTGCTGCACACATGGGATGGGGAAGGGAATGCTCACTACAAGAGCCATGAAGACGCAAATAGGGGAAAGAATCTCCAAAGTGGAAATTCGTGCAGAAAGAAAACAGGACAATGAGCTTGGTGGGAGGTGATGGGGACCTTCAGAAGGATGGACCACAGGATCCTCTGGCTGCCCAGCCACAGGGATATGATAGCGTGTGAGGAGATGAGCAAAATGGGCAGAGGTCTGCACCTCTCAAGCAAGCCACTGGACCATGAGGAGGTAAAGGGATGGTGCTTGGGATTAGCTGGTGACTAAGGGAGGACTGTATGTCCAAACCTGGTCATTTTTTCCCCACTTCCTTCTCCTAGTGTATCAGTTGAACTAATAAGAGATCTTACCTGCCCTAACAAACCACATCTCGCTAAGCATTTCTCCAAAGTGGAATCCAGCAGGGAAAAGAGAACACAAGCACTGAGAGTGCACCTCCAGCGATGCAGCCTCCACCCCTGCCTGGACACTGCCACCAGGACAGGAAACCCTCATCCACAACCGGCGGAAAAAGAGGAGACAGCATCCTTCAGCCCCCACGCTTCACCCATGGGGACCAACCCGTCCGTATTGTTCTTTCCCCCAGCCAACTCCATGCGGCAAATCTGACCTTGCCCTTTGTCATAGTTCAGGGGTGAGGAACATGCCATTCCTGACGCAGCTGATGTTTGTGAACAAAACAAATGGAGAAAGAAAGAAATAAGCAAAGGCCAGGCCGCAGATTGCGCTTGGTGTCTCTGTGGTTGACATTTACAGCCCACGGCGGCTGTGGTGAGGATGACAAACTGGGGTGGCTGCTGCTGCTGCTGGGGCAGGGCATCAGTTCAGCCTTTAATTCCCTCTGGCCAGAGCTAAAGTCCTGTTTGCCCGGGCTGCCTGACCTCGTAGCCAACCTGAGGCAGGTCCGTCCTTCTGCTCAGACCATAGGCAAGGAGCTGCCCCAACACACAGCACAATGGGGCTATCACCCCATCAGGGATCATCAGCCCTGGCACAGTAAGAATAGGGCAAGGGGTGATGGGTTTAAACTGAAATGGAAATTCAGATTAGATAGAAGAAAGAAGTTCTTCATTGCAAAGGTGCTGAGGCGCTGGCACAGGGTGCCCAGAGAAGCTGTGGCTGCCCCATCCCTGGCAGTGTTCAAGGCCAGGT
>WYDI02022337.1:0-46613 GCA_009867235.2 Psittacus erithacus
TGGGCACCCTGTGCCAGCGCCTCAGCACCCTCCCAGGGAAGAGCTTCTGCCTAAGAGCTCATCTCAGTCTCCTCTCTAGTAGGTTAAAGCCACTCCCCTTGTCCTGTCCTTACCTGCTGTTGCCCAAAGCCCCTCTCCAGGCTTCCTGTAAGCCCTCTTTAGGTACTGGAAAACTACTCTCTTCTGCTTCTTCTTCTTCATCCTCATCCTCACTGACAAGTTCCCGTCAAGCCCTGCCCTGCAGGCTGCGAGGACAAGAGAAACACTGAGTTATCAACCACAGTGACACGGAGGGAAGGGAAAGGAAGAAATGGGCTGGACGAGAGGTGCTGAGGCAGCCACGCTCCCAGCCAGAGCCGTGGCTGCACCCTCATTCCAGGTGAGGAGGCAGGTGCAGGTGATGGGTGACACAGGAACAACCACAAACAGCACATGAACCCCCTGTCTGGGCCCCCATCAGCTCTGGTGCCAGTGGATCTGCCATGGGCCCTTCCTGTGATGGCAGCTCCTGGCATGGGGCTCAGCTGCAAACAGCCACGGGGGCTTCAAAGTGCAGGATGGAGACCTGGCCCTGGTGCAGAGGAAACACCATCGTGCCTGGATCTGCCTTCCCGGGGCATGAACGGGACCCTGGGTTCCAGCAGGTAAACACAGAGGGAAGCCCTGGGGCAAAAGGAGGCTGAACAACTGCAACATGAAGCAACATCCTCACCTTCACCAGGAGTCTTGAAGCGGCTGAGGGCAGAGGTGTCCCAAAGCAGCTTCCTTATCTCCAAGCTCCTCCTCCAAGAGAGCAAACTCGGGTCTCACCCATCATCAAGCTCCTGGGGAGCTGCGGGGTGGCCATAAAAAATGAAAACCCAAAGAAACGAGCAATGCTTCGGGACTGTTTTTTCTTTGGGAAAACAGGAAGGGTGAAAGGTAACGCCAAAGGGATGAGCTCCGAGGGCGGATCGTAACTGCAGCATGGTCCAAGCTGGGCAGGGCCAGCCCGGCTGCTCTCTGAATCCCAGCTCTGCCCCATCCCAAGGGACTGCTGGAAAACACCAGTGTGATGGCGCTGACAGGACAGACGGGCGGGGATGCCCCCCTGCACGGGGGAGTGCATCACTCGCGTGTGAGTCCTGCAGGAATCACAGCTTCAGGCATTGACATCCGCATCCATGCGCTTACAGAGGAACCCACACACGCGATGCACCATGCTGGGAAGCGCAGACCCCTCTGGTTTCCTTCCCACAACACCCACCAGAGCCCATCTGCAGCCGGGCGGTGGAACTGGCACCACGGGAGCAGGGGAGCTGGGTAGGGGGTCCAGCAAACTGCTGGGAAATGACACCAGGAGACTGGAATTCAGCTCCCACCAAGTTCAACCCGCTCAGGCTGCCAAGCACCTTATCCCTGCTCACAGCTCCCCTGGCAGCACCCCCCTGCACCTCGGGACACTGGCACAGGACCGGCTTCCTGCCCACCCTGGGCCACTGGCACCCACCTCCCCTGGTCGCATCACTGCTGCTGCCTGCAGGTACTTTTGCCCTGGGGCTACAGGATGGGGCTGCCTCATGCCTGGACCAGGGCAGTGGGAAAACCCTGCCCCAGGCAAGCTCAGGAAAGGTTATATCATGAGACACGGGAGGGGTTTGTGGTTCTCCTTTCTTTTGAATAAAAGCACAGACTTGGCCTAAGAACAAGGACAGGATATAACAAATCCCTCAGCTCTCCTCAGAAGCGCCTTGCCCCAGGGCTGTCCCCAGAAGCTGGTTATCGGCCTCTGCCCCTCTGGGTGATGCTGGTTCAGCTCCTTGGCTCTGGCCGCTTCTCAGGAGCAGCCCCTGCCTCAGTGCATGCCGAGTGCCATGAGTCAGTGCCAGGGCAGCATCTGCCACCACCAGCACATCCCTCCTTGTGAGCAAAGGATGCTCCAACCCCGCCAGGACGCTTCCACCAGACTGCAACACCGAAGCACACCATGCTGCCTGGACCTGGCTGCAGGGCCAGCTGGAAAAGCCATCTGCTTCTCCTTGGAAAAGCCATTCCTCCCATAGGAAAAGCTCCTCGCTCCAGGTGTGGTGTCCTCACAGACCCTGTCTGCCACCACTGTCCTCAGTCGGTCCCTCCAGGTACGAGCAGCTGCAGGTTTCCCCCCAAGGTTGTGCAGTATTTTCCATGCTCACAGATGAGAGCTCCTCCAAGCTCCAGTGTGCGAGGGGTCACTGCCACATCACATGGGTGGGATCCCTGTGGTCAGCCACGAACGCTCCCACCGGCCTCATCATCATGAACAGAAATCATTCTCTCACCCTTTAACCTTTTCCCGAGGTCCCAGCCCAGCCCCGCTGGCCCCTTTCCAGATCCATCCCCAGCACAAAGCAGCTCAGGGATGGGATAATGCCGGGGTCCCCTCCGAGGACTGCCGCTGCCGAGGGCTGCGCAAGGTGAGCACCCCCGTTCATGCTCTGGGAACACTCCTGGCGGGAGCAGCGCCGGCAGCGGGCAGCTCGAACGCTTGTTGACAAGAGGGTGACAGGGAAGACGCTGTCCCCGCTGAGCGCTGTGTATCTGCCCCCACAAGAGCCTGAGACAGGACGTGCGGGCGCTGCCGGCTCCCGGCACACACCCAGCAAAGCAAACACAGGCTCCGCCGCGCAGGGCCGGGAGGGCAAAGCCGGCTCTTTGAAGCAGCTCCAGGATGGGGTGGGTGCGAGGGGAGGCGCAGTTCTCGGCCCAGCACCTTGAGCAAATGAGGTATTTTGGGCATCCTGCAGCACAAACACCCTCTTAATGCAACCTTGTCCTACTGAGGAGAGTAAAAATAGCACCGCCAGTGTGGTTGGCCATCCATGCGCAGCATTTTCCAGTGCAGGGGCAGACAGATGCCTCTGCATAGGTAAAGGGGACGCTAAAACTGGAAACAAGGGAGGTTTCCCCTCACTGGGGTGCTGGGACACACCCTAGGACAGCCGGGCACTCAGCCCCTGCCTCTCCTGACAGGATGCTGGAGCAGGGACAGACACTTCAGTTGTTCTCACTCTGTGCTTGGCCAGAAAACAGGACAGAAATGAGTCTCTGCAGCCTGAGCAGCACCAGCACCCAGCTTGCCTGGCCCCAAACATCCCAACACCCCTCACAGCAGCGAACCACTCCTGCTGCTGATCTGAGTGGGAAGAGCCTCCTCACAATGGCTCTGCAGCAGCTGGTGCCATTATGGACTGCTCACTGCACGTTACTCAGAGCAGATTAAACACGTCCCGTCTGGGACACGAGGCCAAGTGTGCTCACCAAGCACATCCAAGGTTCACGCAGGATAAGGGAGGAAGCACGGGCTTGTACGGGCAGAGCTGGACCCTGCACCCTCCAGTGTGAGCCCAAGCACACCAGCACATGTCAACACAAAAGCTCCTGTACCTGGGAAGCAGCGCTGGGAGCGGGACCAGCTCGGGGCTGGCAGAACCGGCTGCTGGTGGTGCTGGGGGCTCCATGGGCACCAGCCCTCCCTCGGCCCAACAGAGCGGGGATGCCTGTGCCCCTGGTGCCCAGGGAGCCGGTGCACAGCACGGTGGAGCAGCGCATGGGCAGCTTCTGCATTACCACCAGCTGCCCCAAGCTTGACCCCAGCGGGGTTTTGCTGCACTGGCTCCAGCCTCCCCCAGAGGAAGTGATGCGGGAACAGCTCCCGGCCATGGCTGTGGCACCAGCATCAGCTCAGCTCCTTCCCAAGAGATGCTGCCCTTCCAGAGCCCCTCTGCCATAACACAGGGCAGCACTGCTGCAAAATCAGCCATGTGCTCCCATGGCGCTACCCACACCTGGAGGCAGGCAGTCCCAGGGGGTACCACTGGTGGCCCCATGGGGCCAGATACCAGCGGCTGATGCGGGAGGTGAGAGCTGCTGGGAAAAGCGTCAGCCCCTGCTCCCCGCTCGCCTCCCCACAGCACCGTGCCCCGGAGCTAACAGCAAGGTTGGCAGCACATTTTTCCATCAAACAGCAAAGTTTCCAGCACACTTCCCCCGGCCACTGAGTCTTTTAGGGATGCGTTTACGGAAGGGGTGACTGGGCACTGCAATCCCGAGCAGCTGTATCCGTGCCAGAAATGGCCGGGTATGGAGATAAGGCACGGAGGGAAGGAAACTTTATAAGGAGAAAACATTCCCCAAGCTCTGGCACCTCGGTGAGAAAGGCGCAGCCCCTCTCCTCCCTCCGCTCGTTTTCCTCTCCTCTCCACAGGCAGCGGTTCAGCCCGGCCCGGAGGCGTCTCCAGGGGCCTGCGGCGAGGGGCTGCTCCCCGGGGGGGCCCCAGGAGCCGGGCGCTGGGTGGTTTGAATAGGTGGGACCCAACTGCGGCGTTTCCTGGAAACTTTGTTTTCCCTTTCTTCCCTCCGCCATCCCCGGCCGCGGGGGTGTGCGCGGCGGCCGCGTATAAAGGGAGCGAGCGCCGGGCAGGGCGCGGAGGGGCACCGGGACCAGCGCTGGGCACAGGACTCGCATCAGGATCAGGACCAGCGCCGGGACTATCACTGAGACCGGGACACCATGGCCGAAGGTGAGACGGACGCTCCCCCTTCCTCGCAGGTTTCCCGCAGCCGAGCCCGGTGGCACCTTCAGCCATGAACCGCTGAACTCCCAGCTGGAGCGAAAGGGGAGAGGGAACGGGAAAGACTCAACCGGACAAGCGCGGGTTTTGCTGGGTCTGCTCCTGTCCCTCCCTCCCCTGCGCAGCTCCAGAGCGCCGGCGGTATTTGTACAATGAACTTTGGTGCTATTTAAAGCTTTCAGTGCTAATGGAGCGGAGCGGGGGCAGCGGGAGCAGGGGCATCTGCCTATGTCCCACCCTGGTTTAAGGAGGATTTCTGGAGGCTCAGTCAGAAGTAACGCTGCTATCTCACACAAATGCCTCCAGGAGGGCGGTTTTCCAGAGCGGGTGCGAGGGGCAGAGGCACTCCCCGGCCTCCCAGAGCTGCCTTCGAAGTCCCAGGACATAGGGCTGAGTGACACCGATGGGCATGCAGCCCTCGGGCGAGACGGCTTCGCCCTGCCCCGATGCCCAGCCCTGTCTGGGGGCCGGGGGCCGCGCTGCCGCCGGCGCGCCCATATCCTGGCATGAATCAGTTTGGGAAGAGGCACCTGCGCTTTAAAATCTGCTCTTTGCTAAATCCACTCGCGACGATAACCCTGGGACGAGGAGGAGCCCCAGTCCCGCTTTATGACCATGCTCGTTGCAGCGCGCTTGACTCAGTGGCAGTGAGGTTTATGCTCACACAGTTCATGCGCAGTAGTGCAGAGTCCTGCTTCTGCCTACCAAGGGAAAGGAACTCTGTGCTCTGTCCCTACTCCAGGGTCACGATGGACCGGCTGAAGGGACCTTGCCCTTATTTATGACCAGTCCCACTGTCACAGCAGCTTTCACAGTGCAGTGGGGACTGCTGATGGGCCCGGCTGCCCCCCTGGATGCACGCTGCGGGGTCCTCATGCGCAGAGAGCCTGGAGCAGGGCTTTCATTTAGCTCTGGAACAGCGAGAACAGGGCCAGCTGTTTCCATCTGGCAGCGACCCGAGGAGGGCTCAGGGACCACCGCTGCTGGCAACTGGAAGGGCTCAGCCAGCAAAAGCCATGGCACGGGGGTGATGAGCCGAGCATCGCCCCATGTGCCCCGCGGCCAGCACCGGGCTCCCCATGTGCACTGCACTGATCGCTTCTGCTTACCCTGGCGACAAACCCGTCTGCCGGCAGAGCCTCTCGGGGTCACTGGTCCTGAGTGACAATGAACAACATCACAGCGCCTGGGGAGGCGGGACGCGGCTGGCAGCCGCTTCAGCACGCGGGGCTGGGAGGCAGAGTAGGGCAGCGCGCTGGGACCGGTAATCAAGCACCGTCCTTGTCAGCGAATTTACAGCCGGTCTCGCCAATTTGTCAGCAGGAACAGAGCAGGAACGCTGCCGGAGAGCTACCAGAAGCATCCCTGGCATTCTCCATCTCAGCAGCTCTCATTTGGAGTGGGGGCTTTGCTCCAGTGTGGGATGCCGGGAGCCACAGAGCTGGAACAGCTTGGGCAGTGCATGGAGCCCATCCTCTGGGGTGATACTGTGGAGGGCAGCACCATGGAGCAAGAAACAGAGGCCAGAGCTCAGTTGGGAGGGCAGCTCCAAGCGCCAGCACCAAGACCCAAACCCCAGGGCGGGGGGGGGTGGGAGGGGGCATAGCGATCCTGTCTGCCAGCACTGGGCACAGGGAGGAGCTGAACCCACTGCTGCCTTTGCAGATCTGGTGCTGGAGACGTGGGACCTGCAGAGCGAGCGCAACGGGCGGGAGCACCGCACGGCAGAGATGTGCGGGCAGCAGCTGGTGGTGCGGCGCGGGCAGCCCTTCACCATCACCCTGCGCTTCTCGGGCAGGGCCTATGAGGACGGGGTGGACAAACTGGCCTTCAATGTGGAGACGGGTGAGTGGCACTGTGCCCCAACCAAGCTGCCCCGGGATCACAGAGCTGCACGGGGACACCTACCCCATCTCACAGGCCCTCTCCCCCCATCCCAGCCTGGTGCTGAGCATGGCTTTTGTACCAAGTCAGAGAACTGAAGGGAAGCAATAGATAAATCAAAGAGCCTCCTCCTCCCGTGACCAAGCCAGGTGTGGGGCTGCACCAAATCTCTCACCCTGCTGAGAAACACCACCAAAAGCAAATCTTTTCAGGAACAGGGTTTTTCTGAGGGTCTCCTGATGCAGCCACCCCGGCCCCCATCACTCAGACATCCCCAGAGCCAGTTTGCTCAGGAAATAGAAAACCTGGAGTATGGAGATGTTCCCACTGAGCCCCCCCAGCACCTGGCCCCACTGCAGCCCCCTAGCAGTGCCAAAGCAGGTAGCCAGGAGCAGCATCCAGTGGGTCCCTATGGCCCCACTTAAGGGGGTTCTCCTGCTGCAGCCCCACTGGCAGCAGTGGCATTTGGAGATGTTGCTCCTGTGGCCAGAGCTGGGCACAACCAGCAGGCAAGGGCTTGGCCTCCGCCAGCTCAGAGCAAGGGGAGAGAAAACTCTTCCTTAGGCGACAGTTATTTTGGGGTTGCAGCCAGGCCAGAATGCAAAATGAATCTGCCCCTGGGTTTCCTTGCTCCACTGCCACCATGGGGTGACGGACATGAAGCTGAACCTAAATCAGCAGCTCCCTGTTGGCCCCAATGCCAGAGCAGCCATACAGGGGCTCTGTGCACAGTAACAAGGTCGTGCTGCATCCTGGGCAGTCCTAAGCTGGTTTTGCAAGTGAGAAGCCCCGTGGTGCATCAGGGGCAAAGGTGCTTTGGCTTTCACACAGGCACATGGTGCCACACCGGAGGTAATCCCAGCACATCCCATCCAATGCCAGACCCACAGCCCCATCGGGTCAGGGGCTGCCAGATCTGTCCCCCAGGACAGTGATGCCACTGAGGCCAAGTGCCACCTCCCACAGCAAAGAGAGGAATGGCTCCGTGCAAGAACAGAGCCTCTATTTCTAAAGCAGTGCTTTAAGAGCTCTGCTCAGGCTCCTGGGGCCCTGCGGGGATGCTGCTGGCTTTGTCGGCAGGGGAGAGAGGGGGGGCAGGAGGAGGAGGCAGGTCTCCATGGCTGCCCATCCCCATGACAGCTCCAGGCTGGCCCTTGCTGAAAGGACGGGGTTTGCTCAACTCAACCTCCCCAAAAGGAGAAACTGTGTCACTCTCATGAGTTCATGAGTATTTTTGGTGCCTCGCTGGCGCCCGGCCCACGCTGCGGCCAGGGCTGGCAGGGAACCAGCCCCGGGCGTGCTCGGGCCAGGGGAGCAGCAGCACCGCGGCCCCGGCCGGCCCTGCCCGCGCACCGGCACCGCCGGGAGCCGCTCTCGGCTGGGGCCGGTGTTACCCCCGGAGCAGGGCTTGGAGCCGGCGGGGCGCAGGTGGCTTGGACGGGCGCAGGGATCGCGCTGTCCTCGGCTCCAGCGCTGGACACTGATGTAATCCCCATGTCTGCAGCAACGCCTGAGGCGGCGCGCACTGAGCTGAGCCCCTGCTGAGAGCATCCCAAGGACGGGGCTCGGGGTTTGGAGCAGGGGGGTGCTGCAGGAGCGCAATGCACGGGCACGGGGGCCTGGCAGCTCTCCTCTGAGCCCCAGGGTCTATGCTCTCTGGCCCTGGGGCACCCGTGGGGCGAGTCCCTTGCTCCTGCCCCTTCCCAAACAGCAGGAGGCACGCACGGGCTTCCCGCGGCCAGGCTGCCCGTGCCCCAGCTCCTGACAAACCGAACAGCAAACGTTCCCGGGTTTCAAGAGCACACGTCAGGGCAGCCACCACAGGGTGAAGGGCACGGCAGTACCATGGGGTGCTTGGGGGGTGGGTTCCCTTGTGCAGCATGCAACGTGCAGGGCTCCCAGGGCCCCTGGAGCACCGGGAAAGATGACATTGTGCTTTCCTGGCAGGACCCTGCCCCATCGAGACATCGGGAACCAGGTCCCACTTTGCCATGACCGACTTCCCGGAGGAATCGGGCTGGAGCGCCGTGATGCAGCAGCAGGATGAGGACTCCCTCTCAGTCTCACTCTGCTCCCCCACCAGTGCCCGCGTCGGCCGCTACAGCCTGACGCTGGAGGCCTCCACCGGGTACCAAGGCTCCAGCTACCTCCTTGGGGACTTTGTGCTGCTCTTTAACCCCTGGCACCCAGGTGAGGCATCACCTCCAATGCTGGGGGGTTCCACATGAGCATCTCTGTGAGCCTTCCACTGCTGCAGACCCCCAAGCCCTGCCCTGAGCTTGAGTCCAAGCAGAAACCCACACTTTGCTTCCACCTCCACATGATCCCTACAGCAGGTTGGGAGCCTCGAGCCCTGTCCCCCCCGCCCCAGGACATGTGCAGCCCCTTTGCTAGCACCCAAACACCCAACACCATCCGAGCAGCCCCAGTGCCCTGCAGGAGCTCACCTCTGCAGTGCTGATGCCAAGCCCTGAGCAGCCCTCAACAGCAGCTCCTGGGTGGGTGGGTGGGTGAAAAGCCTTTAATTGCCCTAATTGCTCCTAATTGCCCCCACTTGTCCTGGCCCCACCACCTCCGGGTTGAGCCCCCGCTGTGTGCTCAGGGACCAGTGCTGAGTGTTCCCCAGCGTCAGTGACCCGATGGAATGGAGGTATCCTGACAGAAGGGCAGCTCAGAGCTGCAGGTTTAACGGCCCGGGGCAAGAGCCAGCGGGATTTCCATGTATCCACATCCTTCCTGTGCCCCGAGGAGCCGCCCGGTGCTCCCACCTCTCCCGGCCGGTTTCCTGCATCCCAAACGCTCCGTGCTGGCTCTGCAGAGATAAGGGGCTTTAGGAAGCTTCTCTCGCCCAGGACTGGTTCTGGGATGCACGTTCTGACCTTTGTTCTGAAAGCACTTCCAGTAAATGGGTTTTTCCCAGCAGTAACAGCTGTCCTGAGATCCCAAACAGTGCTCCTGGTTCCCATTGCTAACTTCTCCCACCAGGGAGGTTTCCCCTCCTGGGTAAAGACCCGACTCCATTAAACAGAAGTGAGGAAAGAAAGCAAAAGAAAGGGAAGGGAAACCACAGGCCTGCGGACAATTTCCTGTCAGCTCCAATCAAACCGGACTGAAATTCTCCAGAAGCTTTTTCACACAGGAGCATTTCCAGCCCCTTTTGCCTCATTTCCCAACAGCTCCATCCCCAGTCACTGCCCAGCACATCCCTGGGGTGGGGGGACCCTGCGCAGGGCCCGGGGGGTGTGAGGTAGGGCCCTGTCCCCATCTCTTGCTCCCCCACAGAGGACACGGTTTTCCTGCGGGATGAGGATGAGCGCCGCGAGTATGTCCTGTCCCAGCAGGGGCTCATCTACCAGGGCACCCGTGACTACATCACCTCCACCCCCTGGAACTTCGGCCAGGTGAGCAGGACAGGACCCCCTGGCCAAGCTCAGCACCATCCCTGCCACTGCAGGACATGGGGGCTGGAGCACCCCAAAGGCAGTGCCCTGGAAGGATCCAGCCCATCCATGGGACAAACAAACCAAGATCTTGTTTCCAAGAGGGGACGTGCTGAGTTCAGAGAGGGCAACGCGAGGGAGTGTCCCTGCGGCTCCTATCGGAGCTGTGCCAGGAGCTGCTGCCCGATAACGTGCTCCCGGCGTGGTGCCGGCTGCACCGATAACGCAGCGCCTGCGCCCCGACTGCAGCCCCCCATTGCTGGGCCCCAGTGCAGGGGGACCCTGGACACCTTCCAGAGCTCCAGCTGTGCTGTTGAGAGCCGGGGGTGCCCATGGGATCCGCATCTCGGTTCAGGGAAGGGCTGTGAGTCACCGCCATGGGAAGTCATTGGTTTTCCTGGAGTTCAGGTCTGTGCCTGCTTCCTGTGTGGCAGCTGCAGGAAGCAGGATCCAGCCCCAGCCCCTGGGCTTCGCAGTGGAGCCTCCACCACCATGGAGGAGGGAGAGCCCCGGTCACTATGGGGACCTCACACACCTTTTCTCCCTGCTCTGCACCAGTTCGAGGATGAGATCTTGTCCATCTGCCTCAAGCTGCTGGACATAAACCCCAAATTCCTGAGGGACCAGAACAAGGATTGCTCCCGCCGCAATGACCCCGCATACATCGGCAGGGTGGTGAGCGCCATGGTGAGTCCTGCCACAGCCTCTCCCCTTGCTCTTACATCCCGTAAGTGCGTAAAGCCTTTTAAAAGGAGAGAATCAGCAGAAGTGGGCACACACCATCTGAAATCCATCCCCTCTCAGTGCATCCCAGTTCTGGCCTCTCCATCCACCTGTTCTGTCCCCTGCGCAGCCCCAGCATGCCAGCATGCAGGTGGCTGCAGATGAATGCATCACTGCATGCTCTTGTACCATGGCTGCCTGCATCCCAGCGAGCTCTTGCAGGGCTGCAGGATGCGGTGACAGCTTGTGTGAGCTGGGGGGAGGCACGGCTCCCCCCTCATCAGCTGGCTCCTGCCCCTCCATGCTCAGCACCATCCACCACAGCCCCTCTTGTCCTGCTGCAGGTGAACTGTAACGACGAGGACCGGGGGGTGCTGGCAGGGCGCTGGGACAACCATTATGAAGATGGGATGAGCCCGATGGCCTGGATTGGAAGCGTGGATATTCTCAAGAGGTGGAACAACTTCGGCTGCCAGCCGGTCAAGTACGGCCAGTGCTGGGTGTTCGCTGCCGTGGCGTGTACCGGTGAGAGCAGATGTCTCACATCTCCCCTTCCCCACAGGCAGGGGTCACTGTGTCCCCCCAGCCCCTGCCCTCCCCTGTGCTGCAGCAGGCGCTGGCGCTGGTTGCTGTTAGCCTGTAGGGATGCTTTGCAGTTCAGCTCTGTTATTCTGAGCTGTCAGGAAACCGAGGGAGAACATGATAACAAGGGCTCTGGCTCTGCAATTAGCACTGCCTACGGAGGGGGAGGGCTGGAAACTCAGCGCTGGGAAGGGAAGTGGCTTTAAGGTCAAGTTGCAATAGTCATGAATCCACCGAGACAACGGGATCTCACTGCCATGGGGCAGCCGGGCTGGGGCAAAAGGGAAGAAAAATCCCAGGGCTGCTTGCTCCGAGCCATGCACGTGCACTTGCGCGGTTCTGCTCTGAGCAAAACGCTGCACTCATGGGGCTGCACTGTGTGTGAGCATTTAAACCTCACAGATACACGAGGTCCTTTCTGGGGGACAGAAACAGCAGAAAACTGAAGCTGGTTTGCTGGGCCTGCAGCGGTCTCAGTGTCCTTTGGAGTGTTACAACCACCCCCTGCCCCCTGGGAGCCCCGCTTGCAGCAAGATGCAGCCAGAGGCTGGAGCGTGCTGCTGCCCACATGGGGTCCTGCATGACTGTGGGAACTGGCTCATCGCAGGGCCTGTCCCAGGAAACCCCACTGAGGGGGAAAGGGAAGGGCAGGATTTGTGCAAACCTGGGGCTCTCTGGGATGGGATCCACGTAAACCCAGGGCTCCACCTCACCCTGCCCTGCTCCCGCAGTCATGCGGTGCCTGGGGGTGCCCAGTCGGGTGGTGACCAACTACAACTCAGCCCACGACACCAACGGCAACCTGGTCATCGATCGCTACCTCAACGAGACCGGAGAGGAGGACCGGCGCTCCAGGGACATGATCTGGTGGGTTCCCCCCCCGCCCACCCCAGGAGCAGCGTTTGACCCTTCCTTGGAGCCGAATGGGCAAAGGGGGAGGCTGAGACCCCTTTGTCTTGGCTTCCCTTGCAGGAACTTCCACTGCTGGGTGGAGTCCTGGATGGCCCGTCCAGACCTGGCACCCGGCTACGATGGGTGGCAGGCACTGGACCCAACACCACAGGAGAAGAGTGAAGGTACGGAGTGCACCACGCCGATGCTCCCGCCAGCCCCGTGCTGTGGGACTCCCCCCACTGCAACCACAGCTGGTGGTGATGGTGGCTCCGGTCCCCGCAGGGGTTTTCTGCTGTGGGCCAGCTCCCGTCAGAGCCATCAAGGAGGGCGACCTGCGCCTGAAGTACGACATCCCCTTCATCTTCGCGGAGGTGAACGCTGACGTGGTGTACTGGGTGGTGCAGCGCGATGGGTCGCAGAAGAAGAGCATCCACTCCTCGGTTGTGGGGAAGAACATCAGCACCAAGAGCGTGGGCAGGGACAGCAGGGAGGACATCACCCACACCTACAAGTATCCCGAGGGTACGGGCGGCACTGGGGGATGTTGGGAAAAGGAGTGGGGAAATGATTCCTTACTGCAGCTGCACCAGGACCATTCCCTCTCTGGAACCACAGTTTTCCATGCCCTGCAGGGTCTGAAAAGGAGAGGGAGGTGTTTGCGAAGGCAGAGCACGAGACGAGCTCCCTCAGGGAGGAGGACGAGGGGCTGCACCTCAAGATCAAGCTGTCGGAGGGTGCGAACAACGGCTGCGACTTCGACGTCTTCGCCGCGGTGACCAACAACACGGACACGGAGCGCGGCTGCCGGCTCCTGCTGTGTGCGCGCACCGCCAGCTACAGCGGCGCCGTCGGGCCGCAGTGCGGGATGAAGGACCTGCTCAACCTCACCCTGGAGCCCCGCGCAGGTGAGGGATGTGCCTACAGCGAGGGCAGGGCTGGGGCCGGGTCAGCGATGTTCCCGTGTTCAGCTGCAGCCCCGGGGCACGGACACGGGGCAGGGACCCCCCCAGGCTGCACCTCTGTGGGGTTTCCTGCAGGCAGGAAGAGCGGGAATGATCCCGGCTCAGCCCGGTCCCAGCCAGGGGAGCTGCGGGCGCTGGTTTCAGCGGCCAGCTGGTCGCAGCTGCGCTGGGGCTCTCGGTCTCTCCACCCTGGGTGGCCCCGGCGCTTCCTTTGCCACGGTTACAAATTGGTGCAACTGCCTCGTAATTTGGTTTATGTCAGTTTTCCACTGACCCGTCAGGGCTTGGAAGCGGGACACATCCGCTGCCCAGCATCAGCCCCGCTTCAGTGCAGTACCAAGATCCTCTTAGCTGGGCCCGTGACAAATGCAGTGCTCAGCTCTCCCTGTTCACTGAGCTGGATTAAGGGAATAACGAATGTCCCTGCTCCGCTAAATCCAACATCCCTTTCCCTGAAGCTTTAATCCAAGCCCCTGAGGCTTCTTCCTTCAGCTCCTGCCTTAGAATACTGAACCCAGGGCCCCCAAACTGCAGCCCTTAGGGAACCCTTGCACCCAGCTGGAGCAGTGCTGGACCCATCCCTCTCCCTGCAGCCTCAGTTGATGCTGCAGCACTTCACATCCTGCCCTGAGAACACCGGGATTCACTTCCAGCAGTTGCAGCATCCCCAGAGCCCTGCCCCAGGCTCTGCAGCTGCCTCCAGCCGCCTTCCCTCTGCACCCGACAGCCCCGTCCCCAAAGGGCTTTGGGATAAACAGTGCTCAGAGCTGAGCGCAGGAGGCTGCCAGGGAATGGGGCTGTGAAGGGCTGGAGAAGCCTCTGGGGACCCTGGTGCCCACCCTATGGTGCCCCTGCCCCACAGTTCTGCAGGGACCCAGCTCCACCACAACATTGCCATCCCTGCGAGGCACCTGGAGAAGCTCCTGGGGAGCCCTGCGCACCCCCACTGCAGCCAGTGCAGGGCCATGGGTGAGCCCTGACCCCGCTCTGCTTCCCCTCCAGAGAAGAGCGTGCCCCTGCGCATCCTGTATGAGAAGTACGGGGAGAGCCTGACCCAGGACAACCTCATCAAGGTGGTGGCTCTCCTGACTGAGTACCAGACCGGCGACATCATCGTGGCCATCAGGGATGTCTATGTCAAGAATCCGGAGATCAAGATCAGGGTAAGGACACAAATGGCTTTGAGGAGGGACATTTGCTATCGATGGGGTTGGTCTCAGTGACCCAAGCCCTGGGGCTGGTGCAGCAGGTCCTGCATCCACAGAGACCTGCATCCGCAGGGACCTGGCTCAGCCCCACCAGGCTCAGGGTAGGGGGAACCCCCCTGCCCTCGGCCATGGCAGTGCTGGCTCCAGCCCCTCCTGTTTGCAGATCTTAGGGGAGCCGATGCAGAACAGGAAGCTGGTGGCCGAGGTCAGCCTGGTGAATCCCCTTGCAGTGCCCCTGCACAACTGCGTGTTTGTGGTGGAGGGTGCCGGCCTCACCAACGGGCAGCGGACCAAGGAGCTGTAAGAGCTTCTCCTTCCCACTGGGAATGGGGGCAGGTGGAGTTTTGTGCCCAGAGCCCTCCAGGAAGGGCAGCCCTGGGGCATGGCTCTGCTGTGGGCACAGCGGGAGCTGCGGCTACGCTGGTCCCTGAGGGATGTGGGGGCTCAAAGCAGCTCTGCTGGGGAGGGGCTTGGCCATGCCACAGGAGTCCCAGCTTCCCAGCACTGGAGGCACAGGGTGGGTGATGGGGCACAGAGAGGGTGATGGGGCATCCCACTGACCCCTGCCCATCCCACTGACCCCCTGCCCTGCCAGCGAGGAGCCCGTGGAGCCGCAGGAGGAGGCCAGGTTCCGGGTGGATTTCGTGCCACCCCAGGCCGGGCTGCACAAGCTGATGGTGGACTTCGAGAGCGACAAACTGACGGGGGTCAAGGGCTACCGCAACGTTATCATCGCACCCCAGCCCAAGTGAGCAGCCCCAGGGCACCCGCTGCAGAGACCCTGCATCCCAAGCCCGGGGCTCACTGGCCTCCAACTCGCTTTAGCTCAAGCTGGTCCCAGCGGTGGAAGGATGAACGATGGCCAAAGCCCAGCCAAAAGCCACTGCTCTGGGTGCTGCAGGAGCAGGAACAGGAGAGGGGGACCGGGGACACCAGCTTGGGCACAGCAGAGACCCCTGAGCCAGCCCCTTCCTTCTCCTCCTGCAGCACCAACAGCCCCGGCCGCCGGGCAGATCTCATAAACCAAAGAGCAGAACAACCCTCTCCAGCACTGATGGCACCTCTGTGTGCTCACACATGCCGTTGCAATCCTCTGAGTGCAATCGGTACAGAAAGATTGTACACTGTGAGCACAAAGCTGTTTATATACTATATACATACATAACAGATCTATTTATAGCTCTAGGAATATATACTGCATATAACCTACTGCATAGGTAAAGCAAGGTATTGGCTTCAATAACCGTTCCTGTCACTGCAGCCATCATACAGTGAGGGATGGGACGTTACCTTGACATGAGTTAACTGTGCAAGCACTGAATAAAAACTCTATTTTTCACTTTTAAAGCCAGACCCGGCTCTTCCTGAGCACCCCCTTGCGCAGAGGCACCAGCAGCTCCTCACCCAGCACCCAGAACCACAGAGTGGTTTGGGTTGGAGGGATCTTGAAGCTCCTCCAGTTCCAACCCCTGCCACGGGCAGGGACACCTTCCACTGGAGCAGCTTGCTCCAAGCCCGTGTCCAGCCTGGCCTTGAACACTGCCAGGGATGGGGCAGCCACAGCTTCTCTGGGCACCCTGTACCAGCGCCTCAGCACCCTCACAGGGAAGAGCTTCTGCCTAAGAGCTCATCTCAGTCTCCCCTCTGGCAGTCCCTGTGCACAGAGAGCCTCGAGGAGCAGCAGGGCCCAAAGGAGTTAAGAGCACAGACCCAGCACTGGGCAGTGATGCACAGCCCCATGGTACAGAGCATTCGTTATCCAGCTCTGCTGAGCCAGGCTCCCAGCTGCTCAGTGCCTGGTTAAAAATAACCCCCAGCTCTGCAGCTCGAAGCTGGGCCCTGATAAAATAAACATTAGCACAGCTATCTCTGAAGGTCACTCCCATCCATCTGAGCTCAGCACAGCAAGGCTGCCCTGGCAAGGAACCGGCTCCTGACAGCCTGCAAATCCTGCCGCTGTAGGCTGGCACCGGGGTCTGGCTCTCTGGGGCTGGTTTCTCCTCCATTATCCAGCATCCAGCACCCTTCCATACTGGTTGCAGAGCATAATGAACTACTCAACGCCCCTCCAGCAAGTCCCCATTAGACAGGGGTCTGCCTCACACACCTCCATCATCTTCTAAGGACTGTGAGAACAGTGTGACCAGTCCTATAGAACAGGCACCTTCACAGGGACATCTTCCCTGCGTGCATCCTGCAGCACCCAGTGCTGCCCTGCACCACCTCCCTGAGGCTCTCTGACACTTTTGCCATACCAGGGATGAATTATAAATTAAACATTTACAGCACCCATTGCACAGGAGAATTCACAATCCAGCATTAGCCCAAGTGCCAAGGTGATGTGAGTGTTTATGTGCCGGGGAAAGGTTACAAACACCCATCAGCTTGCTGGAGATGCTGACTTCAGGAAGTCACTGTGAGCTCATTTCAGACTTGAGGACCTTTAACTTACCTTCTGTGATGGATCGAAACTGGAACAAACTCCCATAAATCAGAGCATGCACGAGTAGGATGCGGTGGGAGTTTGACATCCCATCGCCTCTGCACAGCTCTGAGAACATGGACACATTTTACACCCACTGAACCAACAGGACAGCTGAGGCACCAGGAGACAAAGCACACAGTAACACCCAGATGGCAGAGCTCCCATGGGAAGCTATCCCCCTTTTCCAGGACCACAGGAGACACCACAGAGAGATGCATCTCTCAGCATGGCCATCCAGCAGTTACAGCTCCAACATCCTGTTCGGGCCTGCCCAGACCCTCACACGGCCCCAGGAGGGACCGGCCCAGCCAGTGGGGTCAGTCCTGGCTCTGCTGCTCTGCAGGTCCCCATCCTGCCGGGGCTGGGCTCACACACACAGAGCAGTGAGGGGAGTAGTGAGAGCCAGCCAGGCACCAGCAGCAGAAGGGGCAGCTCTTGGTCAGTGCTTGTCTCTTCCCACAAAGAAGAGACGAGGCCCTGAACCTCATGATGTGGTATCGATGCCTGCACTGAGCCATTTAAGCAGCCTTTGGTAAACCTGCTAACGGCAGCATGCAGGGCCCCTGCGAACACACAAGAAACAACTTTGCACCTCCTGCTGCCCTCCAGCAGCCTGCTCACAGTTTGGCTTTTGTACTTTTCCCAGGAGTCATTATCCACATGTCCCCCATATAACCTGAATTCATTATTTGTGAACTCAGCAGCTACTCCGCTGGCGATGGGACTTGTCCATTGCAGCTCCAGGGATCCTCCATGCCTCCAACCGCCCCAGATCCAAGGGCAAACCCTGAGCAATGCCTGCGGGGCAGAAAAAGTCAAAGCACCACTCTTCAAGGACACCCTCTTTATTCAAAAATAGATATCTATGAGACAGTTCAGAATATACTGCCGCCACGACAGGCAGCCTATATGTCTAAATTAATTCCTACATTGGTTCATGTACAGATTGAAGCTTTTGTTAAAAAACAAAAACAAGACACAGCTTGGGGGAATCTGTTCAACCTCAAGGCTGCCTCCGGCTCACCAGAGGCCCTTTGCCCAAAAAGTAAAACAAATAGAACTGAAACCCACGAGACTTCATTTAAATTAAGCAAAATAAACCACACACATGTACTGGGGGAAAGAAATCCAAGCATTTCAATTAAAACCAAGAGCCACCCAACTCCCACAGACCTGCCCAGGAAGGAGTCCACGGTGCCAGCGCCTCTGCCTGTGTCATTGTTTGATGACAGCTTTTTTGTCCTCAGTGACACACATTCCATCAACAGCTAAAGTAATTCTTAGTTCAAACAGCTCCGGGGTAGCCCTGGGAGCAGGGCTGAGGCGCTAGGTTGGGCTCTAGAGGTTTGGGGGTTTGTTTCTTCCTTTCTGGCAAGAGCAGAGGATGCGCTGTGCTTTACCTACATCAGTTTGGACCATGGGGGCTGGACAATCACACAGACTCACCAAGGGAACAGTCCTGCCACTGAAGGATTCTCTGTAAACTGAAAGAAAAAACACGTTTCTGGGCTGGGCTGTGGGGGGTGAGGAGACTCAAACAAGGACAAATGAAGGGTCAGGAGGGAAGGGACGAGAGCTTCTGAACAGCTTCATGACCAGCAAATGCTGCAGTACCCGTTTAACTGAGTGCTGAGCAAGCTACGAACACCCTGTGAAAGAAACTGAGGAGGATACAGAACCAGCTTTGCATTTTCACAGGGCCCCTCTCCCCTCCTTGACAAGGAGGCACAGACACAGCCTCACCTCAGCCTCTGCCACCAAACCTGCACTCCCAGGTCCAGCGTTGCCAGAAACTGAAAAGGTTTTATAAAGGTTTCCTAGTAAGAGGTGCTAAACTGCAACAGAAGCGTTATCCAGACTGGAACAGAATGGTTATCCAGATTGGAATGGTTTTCAGTGATCAGAGCCCAGCTTGTCAGACCTAACCCACAAACTGAACTGGAACGCCAGGCACCGCACGAAGCTGTCAGCCAGCAACAGAATGGAATTAAGTGTTTCAAATTGGCCTTTTCTCCTTTTTTTTTTGTCTTTTTTACTTCTCCTGATTATAAAACTCCACCCACGATAATCTGTGACACAAAATTAAGTACATCCTTCTAATATCTACACGCAGGGACATGGTACATGTGCATACAGGGTTATGTGCATATATATGGGCCTATGTTCTATATAAATAAATATTTATACCACATTTAACTTCTGTGCATCAAACTTCACTAAAGCTATGGAGAGAATTAATAGAATACAATTTTCAACGCAGCCATTCTAAGAGTCAATGAAGATGCTGGTCACAGAGCCACCAGCAGCTGCAATACACCCTTCCAGCCTCTCCAGTTGTTAAACCAAAGCGTTGGGAGCATCAGATTTTGTGTAATGAAGAGGAAAAATGTGGTATAAATCTAGGGCAGCTAGAACAGACCTTCCTTTCCCTCTCACCGAGGGAATACCCAGCTCTGCGCTGCCCAGCAGTGTAAGTTTTGAAGCTATCTCTAATTCACAAAGAAAAGCTGCTCATTTTTGTTGCCTGTGGTGAGTTTCAATTTATGTACAAGCCAAACAGGAAGGATCTTCACCTCAGTCCCACAACACTGAGGAACTGCAGGTTTAAGAATAACATTTCTCTGTACCACTGCTCAGCAGAAGCCGCCTCTTCCTGCTGTGCAGCACACGCACCCGGCCCTGGCAGCCCTTCAGCCACTCCTGCTCCAGAGACCAGGCTCAAACCCAGTGAAAACAGGGCAGACTCCTTCACAGAAACGACAGGGTACTTCTACAGAGGAGAAGCGTGATGGGTCAGCCCTCCTTTGGAAACATCCCAGGTATGTATGTACATGATTCACACAACTTTTGGGGGGTAACGAGTGCTAAGAGCAAACAGCAACTAAAAAGTATGGAAAAATAGGAGAAAAGTTTGCCTAGATGGGACTGTCCCCACTCGCTGTGGAGCTCACAAAGCCTCACTCTTCCCTCTCCCCTCAACGTGAGCCAAAGGAGCATGAGCAGCCAAGGGGCAAAGCAGGGTCTGCAGGTTCCTTCCCACTGGAGATCTTGGCAGGCTGGAGTTCCAGTCTACACCAGTCTTCTCACTTCTGCTGGTAATACTGGGAACTGGGACACCGTTTGTTCTAGTCTGTTGAGAACAGGTCACCAGCAGATGGCAGAGGTGCCAGCCCCCCTGTGACATTGGGCAGCAGTGACAGATCAGGAAGGCTCTGGATGTGGGATTTCAGCTCCTTGCGGACCTGCGTTACCCGAGCAAGCTTCTGTTTATATTCCTGAGGGAGAGAGACAAGAGAATGGAGAGTAAGCACAGGTCCATTAACAGTGCTTTTAGCTAAGCCATGGATATTTTCCAGGTGAGGATTCCAAGGCAAGGTGGTAGGGCATTAGCTCTCAGAGCAACCACTGGAATGACCACAGACCCTGTCATCCGTGCTGCTAAAATGCTCTTTTTATGTCAAGCCTGATCAATTTTGACTATTTAAATAATCCAATTTTCCCTTTCAGGTCATTAAATCAAGGCCGAGTTTGGTTGTGAAATGGGGTCTCCTCTATGAGCTGTCGGACAACACACATTAGCAACCCTAGCAGCTTACCATGCCACTGGCATGTCAGCAAACACTGAAGCACACGCGTGATCACTGCATGTAAACCAGACAGACTCATCCACACTGGATTGAAACCAAGCAAAATATAAAGACCAAAGTTTCCAGAATTTTATTATAAAGGGGAAAACCAGTAACCCCTGAAGAGGAAACTTGCAGTGGGTTTTCCACAAATGAGGCCTTGATGGAGCATTAAAAATCCAGCAAGAAATACCCACGCAGCTTCAGAAACCTCTGTGATCCAGGAGACACAGCTAACAGTGACTAGTGTTTTGTAATGGGAAGACAGAGGAAGAGCTTGGACCCTGAAACTGAAAGAATGAATTGTACCTTGGCGAGTTCTGGTTAAGGCCACTTCAGAACAGATCCATATTACCCAATGCAGAAGCTCAATTAAAGATGGATTTTTAGGTAACTTACACGAATGTTTAGAATCACAGAACTTTGAAAGTCTCAAAAGCCAGGTTTTAATTAAAAGACAGCTGTTTAAGTAATAAAACCCCAGTATCACATAATGTCTTTTGGAATGCTCCCATCTTTACCCATGGCCTATTTTCCATGGCAGCTTCAGAATGCAGGAAAGAATGAGCTTAAAAATCACACACAAAAGGGGCTTCTACAGAGTCTGCTGTAATATTCACTCACTTTTCATTTCTTAATTACTTGACAAAGAGAGGAGCAGTTTATCTTTGAAGATCAAATAAAACAAGGCACACATTTAATCACAACATCTTTCTGAAGCATTTACAGCTTTAATCCAGCCTTTCTGACCTTCTCAGTGACGGAAAAGTCTCTTCACCTTCCCCAAATATCAAAGCGCAGCAGTTCCTGTGGGGTTACAAGCAAGGAGTTTACACTCGCTGTGTTTCATGACTGAATTAGAACAGTGAGAGCACAGGCAGCCTCCACAACTCACATACCCCTACACCACAACTCACATACCCGCAACAGCTATGGAAATAGTCCATAAATTCCTGCCAGCACCAAGTAAGGATCCTTTGTAACAGCCTGTTTCAAACTTAAATCCTTTTATGAGGCTCAGTGAGTTAACTCACCACCATAACAAACACTTCTGTAATGTGCACAGCACATGGTCAAGTTCAAACAAAGCTCTACCAGCTCTGTAAACCCAAGTGCAATGTTCTGAGGCTGGAGGAGGGCAACAACAAAACCAGCTCAGGAGAAGGTGCACCCCTTCATTTAGGATTGTAAGGATTTGATTTAATGAAAGACAAAACCTGGATCAAACTAACGACACCTGACACCCCTGGCCATTCCATTTTGGGAAATACTTAAACAGGGAGACAAGTCAAGAAAGTCACATTATGAACACAGAACAAAACCAGGAAATCACCCCAGATTTTTAAGCATGAATAAAGGGTGAGAGCAGGTAAAGAGGCAAGTCAGGGCAGTGCTGCATTCCAACACCTTCCAGGGGAATGGGGAAGCCAGCAGGGGGGAAAAAGTGGGCCGGTAACAGGAGTGTTCTGCTCAGTGTGGGACAGGGAGAGAGCAGAGCACCAGCTCCTGCACACATGGGACAGAGACAGCAAAAATAGTTATTGTATTATTGTCTTCCAAATGCCCACAGAGAGGAGGTGGAAAAAGCTGGATCAGAGACCCCAGAAAACTGTTTTAAAAGAAGCAGTAAATTAAAAAGCCATAGTTCAGGACTGTCAGGGAGTGATGGATATCAAGGCAAGAAAGAAAGGGCAGCACTTCCTCAAGAATGCCAGTGTCAGGAGTGAGTAGCTGCAGATTGGTTTTGCTGCAGAAGAACTGGAAAAGGATCAACAACCCCCAAATCACTAAAGCCTCTGGCTCAGAAAAATGTCACTGAATTCAGGAACGGGAACGATGTTCTAAGGGAGTAATCCAGGAACCAAGGTTTCCTAGAAGAGATGACTTCTTGCTGGACAGCCTGGATACACAACACAGATCGCTCTGCATGCTTAACACTTTCCATCTGCTCTGGTGTCAAAACGTTGTGTGATTTGTGGCAGAGCTGTTGAGGACACCAGAGCACAACTGCCGGAGCCAGGCCAGGCAGCACTGACCACACTGGAGCCCCACCAAACAGCATCCAGCAAGGGAAGGGTCTGAACATGGGCATCAGGGCAGAGCCTGGAGACCACCCAACCCCTTCTGGGCAGCTGCTCCTACCAGTAGGGAATCCTGAAGTTCTGCTGCCACACAGAAGCAGCCCCTACCAGGAGGTGCAACCCTCTGTATGAGGTGCAAGGCCCATTCACTTGTATGTGCCATCTGCACTACTCAGTAATATACCTCAGCTCCCCCCGGGAACAGGCAGAAGGAGACACACATAACCCTCTCTCAGGCTCAGGGGCTTTGCTTTTCCCAGCTGTGGTCACATTCTGCCACCACAGACTGTGGAATCAGATTTCATGGGAATCCACACTCTTCATGTAGCCCATGACATGCTCTGAAACTGTATCTTGCAGATCCCTTCTTAAGGCCCCTCTGTTCTATAAAGCTGAAAGAATATGAAGTGCACTTGAAAGCAGCCACTCCCTCCCATAGCCCCTTCTGTGCCCCATCTCCAGCTGATGGCCTTGCTGAAGGTAGGCTTTCATGAAGATTAATAGTACTTGGATGCTATTTGCTTTTATTAGACAAAATAATGAGATCTTTGCTGTAAGCAGGAGTTTGAGGATGATACAGAAATACTCTGGTGCTGTGCCACATGAATGCTTTTGCTAATCAACATTCCCTTCAAGTATGCAGCATCCTACATCCACAGCAGCCAAGTGACAGATCCCAAGTCCTCGAAACAAATGTAAAATCAGAATTAAACCCCACTGAATGAATTTGACAGATTGTTTCATTTGCAGGAAGCTTTGCTTGAACCTTGTAAAACTGACTAATGGACACGACAAGGAATTCCCTTCTGCACAACTCGGTTCACCTTGTCCAGCTGCACAGCACAGACTTCATCTTATTTTAGCTTAGAATGTGCCCTGGACACTTCCATTCCTGTGCCAGGTCAGGCAGTAACGTGTCATAAGTCATCACAGGAACTGCATCAACTGAAAACCAGCTGGCTGCGTGTTAATGAGGATCAAGAAAGTGAAGAGGAAGAGCAGCCAGTCTGTCTGCTCTGCTGTGCTGTTGCTTGAGCTGGATGTATGAAAGGGAAAGACCTCACAAGTCAGGGAAAACACATCACAGGGTCAACAGAGATGGGAAAAAAAGAGTGAAGTTTGAGAGCAAAGAAGGATATATACTCATGTAAAATTTCTATTTAAAACCACGAAACACGCAGCTGTACTATAGCAGCTCGCTTGGGTACCCCTTAGCTTTCACTGCTTGTCCCGTAGCCTAAAGTACTTCTCAAACATACTCAACTAAACCATGTAAAATAAGAATGTCTCATTGACAGTGTATTTATAAGAAATGACCAATGAGAAGAGTGTCGGGAAACAATTACCAAAAATGAGAACCTTTGTAAAGCAGAGAGTCATGACCCTCTCAGTGGGTGCATGAACTGTTGCCTGGCTCCCACAGCTCCTCCCTGCTACACACATGCATGAGAAACACCAGTGGTTTCCTTTCCTGGCAGAAAAACTAAAACTTCACCTCTTGATCGCTGCCTAAACCACTGAAATGAACATACCAGAGCCCAAGAATTCTTGAGAGGAAAGTTGCAGCCACAAAGGCATCCAACAGTGACATGCAGCAAAACTGAAACGATGGAAGCAGCACAGCAATAAATTGCACATTAACCCCCTGAACTACATCATATTTCAAGAAGATGTGCAGGGCCCAGAAAAGGCAGCTCAGTGAGACTGCACTTCAGCCTGCAGAGAAGCACTGCCAAAGAGGCCTTGCAAATTCCTATGGGCACAATTTTAACACCTTCTTAAAGGTGCCTTGAAGCCATGAATATCAAAAAGCCCCAAGATGTGAAGGCCCCACAGCTCCAGGCAGGATTCAAGTCACAACCTGTCAGGTGCAGTCAACAATCAGAAGATTTCCCCTAACCTGGATCTTGAATACAGCATGTTCTCCATGTTTGCACACATATGCACTCACACAACACAGCTGTGTACACACACCCCGGACACAATGCACTATACAGAACAAACTGTGCATGCTGTAGTATGTTCCTCGCATTGCCTTTTACAAAGGCAGATCCAGAAGGTATTGGGAGGATATGGGGAAGAACACACCAGCACTAACTGCAAATCCAAACAACTCCAAAAGCACATTCCCTTCTATTGTACTTTTTTCCTCTTCTCCCCATTAGATGAAAATAACTCCCCTCAGATTTCCTGTCATAACTGGTCATTTCAGATACAGCTTCCACACAATTTGCCCTTTTCAGCTCTACTTTCAAGTGGTGGTTCTAGTCCCATCATTTCAGTGACTTCCTTTTGCAGTCACCTGGTACATGGACATGAGAATTCTCTCCTGCATTTCCTGGATTTTTCCTCTTGCCTGCCATGCATTCAGGAAGAGCACACAGAGGGCTTCAAAAGACAGTCCTTCCCCTTGGAGCTCTGCAGACTCAGGTGCTGAAGGACAAAACCCTCCCCAGCTGCTTGTACCCTGAAACAGGGGCAGCCATGGCCAAAAATAACCCAAATCAGAGAACTTCCACTGGCAGATAAACACCTCTGTGTGATGGGAAGCCACCTCACCTCATCCTTATGAACACTAGTTCTAGTTTCTACACTTGTCTGAAAAGGGATTTTATTTCCTGACACCGACTATTGTAAAAGTCTCCAATGCTGTCCAGGCCATGGAAGATCACACAGCAGCTGCCTGAGATGAAGCACATTTCAACAGAAAGCCAGCACTCTGAACAACAGCCCCCATCACAACTCTCAGCGAGTTAGACTAAGGAACAGTTACCCTTAAAAATATGTCCTGCCACAGGCTGTTCAGCATCAGCTTTGGTTCTGCTGCTTTTGCTGACTGTCAGAATTAAAGAAACTCTGCCTTCTCCCTTTAGACTACAACCATATTATCCCAATCTCACCCCAGATAAAGTAGTCCCGATTACTACGCTTTCCATTGCTACCCTAAAAGCAGCTTGTCCATGTCATGATCTTCGGGCTCTGCACCCATGTCATGATTTTCAGGCCCTGTACCACCTCCCTCCCTTCAGATTTCCAGGGCTTCCCAGCACTATGCTGCTTCAACCCTTACTCACCCCCATCTGTATCCAGCAGAAGTGTAGCTCATTGTCCAACAGCACCTTTCTCAGTAGTGTTCCTCAACTGAAGAGCTTTTCTCTGTGTCCCAAGGTTTGAGCATTATCCCACCAGACACACAAGACACTGAGTTTATGTATGTTCTGAGAATCTGCTGTGTCAAGGGACAGCATTAAAAGGATTAGTAAGCAACTGCAGCCCTTTAGACTGCAAAAGCTGCTTTTCCGAAGACACAGATTAGCTACTCCCATTGTTATCACAGTGAAAGACTTTGTTTTGTGGGTAAATAAAGTACAAAAAATATTCAGGGATTTCCAAATGAGACATTTTCATATCTTAACTAAAGCCCTGAGCCACATTACTGACAGAAACCCCTCCCCCCAAGCACAGCCTTGGCTGGACTAGGACAGCCAAGTGAACAAACCACCTTCTACCTAGAAATGCCACCTCAGCTCAGAGCCAGGGAACTTACTGCACAAGAGGAAAACTCACAGTCAGAAGCAGCAGAGATTCCAGAATAGATCCCTCGAGAGAGCAAAGCACACACTGAGATGTGTAAGATTACATTGGCTTAAGCTGTTTTCTTATTTCAGCTTTTGCCTGAGTAAATGGTTTGTTTTTTAACATGCTCTTAATTGCCACAAGAATTCCAGCTCCTTCTCATAAAAGACTTCTCAGCACCACAAAGGACAAGCCGGGCTTATCAATAACGGTATGTGCTGCCAGCACATCAAAGACTCAAACAAAACTGATGAGCAGATAGAGCCTATCATATCTGCAACCCACATCTTCCTCCATTTATTAACCCTCTACAGCCCAAGAACAAGGCAATGCTTTCATCAGGCAACAGCCCTCAGCTGGGATTTGACAGGAATATGAATTGTGCCTTCATGTCAAGTAGGAGAGTGGCATTTCCTGTGACTCATTTGAGATTTCTACAGCACTAAAGCCACCTTGGTTTGGCAGCATGACAAAATCCAACCAAAACTGCATTTAATCAGATCCAGATAGTTAATCAGATCATTCTTTAGTTTACAACCTGGTAAAGCACTTGTTCACACTAAACAGTGGGCCAGCTGCCTATCCTGCTGCCATCAGCAGGATTATTCCTGTTGTAGCTCAGCCTTTTCAGGATGACATTCCTGCCTCTGCCACAGTTACAATTTTCAAGTAACATTCCTTCCCAAAAGGACATTTTCCAAAACAAAGCCCAACACAACTGTCACAACATTTCAGCAAGTGCATCGGAAATTTTATTTCAGCATTGTCACGATGAATGTCTCAATTTCACACTCTCAAACTGACTCAAATTTATGGCTTGTTCTGGGCTTTTCAAACACTGCTCCGCAGCACTCTGCTGCCTATTCCTGCGTTTTTGAAAGAGTAAATAGCAATAGGTCTGTCATTTATAGATTTATATATATACTCATGTTTCTACTAGACATGTGTCCTCCTTTCAGCAAGGGGAAAACCCCTGACCTAACACTTTCAGTATATTCTGCTCATAAACCAGGTGCCGAACAGGATTTGGGTTCATAGCATCTTACATACCCATGTCTGAAAGTGCCTTTAATGACTCAGTCGCTACACTGACGCACCGCCTGAGGAAATTCAGGCTAAACCAGCCGAGAGAGTTACCAGCTACCCACTCCAATCCCGAATGCAGAGTCAGCACCTGCCTGGCTGATTTGGAAAATCCAGCTCTGGAAAAGCAGCATGTCTGCAGTCACAAGACACTAAGGAACTCCAGCATAAACACACACAGGGAAGAAAACACTCAGAATGAAATCTGCCCCAGCACAAGCTGCAGGGCTGCCAGAGGATGAGGTTTGTAATGGCAGCAAACAGCCTGTGCCTGCCACAGCACAGGCTCCTTCCAGAGTCTGTCCCCTGCAGCAGCTCCCGTCCCACACCGCAGCAGCTGCTCCCAGGAACCAGCCACCCACAGCACCAAGGAAGCCCCTAATGTGCACCCAAGGGGCAGTTCAGCAATTGTCAGTGACACAGGCTTGGGCATTAATTCAGCCTCCACGTCAGTCCCAAGGTGCTCAAAGAACTTCACTGACAAAGAACAGGAGATAAATGGCTGGTGCTGAGGGGTGAAGCTAGGGCTCAGGTCCCTGCAGTGTGTGCCCATTCACAGCACCCTGTTCAAGGGAGCAATGGCTGGAAACACAAGTCACCCTCTTTCTGCATCAGCTCATGCTCCATCACAAGCTGCACAAGCGGCTGTGGCTGTTAAAGGATGGATACCAGAAGATCTTGTCTGAACTCCATCTCCTTATCAAGTAGGAGCTGGGAAGGCAGATGAGGGGCACCCACCAACAAAACAAGCAATAACAATAAAAAGATAATTATGGCAAAGGGAGGTTGATTTTTTGGAAATGAGGATTTCATAAAAAGGATAGGGTAAGTCTGAAGAAACTGGAAGAAAGATGAGCTTATCTTTCTTTAACAAGAATGGCCATCTTTAACAAGATGGCACTGGTGACATCAGTACTCACTTCCAGCTTCTTCTCCTTCTCCGTGAGGACATCCTTCTGGTTCTGGGTGTACTCAATGAGCATGCGGGCAAGCTGGCGCCGGTCCTCCAGCTCGGCAGCCAGGCGGCCGTTGTACTCGGCCAGCAGCAGACATGCCTCGTCCACCGTCTTCGAGAGGCGCTCGGCAGCCTCCTTGTCTGCAAGCACAAGCATGAGGGCAGTTAGAGACAAAGTGTAAAACCTTCTGGCTTGGACACTGCCACACGCACAGCAACGTCTCACTCATAAATACACTGTGGGCTTGATAGGAAAATAGGAGCTCTTATCACAGGGGATATACAGGAAACAGGCAGCACCAATGACCCAAGAGCAGTGGTTGTAGACACCAACTCGACTGACTGCATTTATCGTTGCAGAGATGTCACTAACAGGGCACGAGGAGGGATCAAATCTATGAAGCCAGCCCCTCTGAAGAGGTTAATTACACTAAACCATCAGGCTGTACTTTCAGCTGAACACACCAGGTGGGTTTCACATTTAATCATGGCGTGCACTTTGAGATTCTTCTTTTCTCTGAGTAACTCCTGATGCATCAATACAAGCAAACATGAACTGCACAGCGGTCTGCACAGCTGGACACTTCAAGAGTATATAATAAAGGACTGAATAAGTGACAGCTCCTTGGAGAAAAAAAAAAACCACTGATTTCTAAGTTATTGCACCCAAATTCATTCACCTGCCAGTTTCATACCTGTTATTTTCTCCAGTAATGAAACATCCTGAACTTCCTGAGGCAGGGAAGCAATTTTCTGCCGCACGGTGGCATCTCCTGATGCTGCATTTTCCAGGTCTTGCAGGGCTTTGATCAAGTCCTCAGTCTAGGAGACAAGTTGGTCAACGTGAAAACCAGGAGCCACTAACACCGCTCCCTGGGGATGTGGCCACTGCATCCACGGTCACTCACCTCCGAGAGCAATCACTTTTGGAATATTTACTTCACATAACTTTGAAACTGTTGCTTCCAAACACAGGGAGTATTCTCCAAGCTCACAACAACCCAGCGCTTCGGAACTTATGTGGAATTCCAGTAGGAACATCTTTTTTAAGAGTCTGTAGTGGGAAACCTCTCATTTCAATGAAGAGAAGTGGTCACTGCAGTCTAAGCTGAAGTACCCAGCCACACATCAGCCTGTTGTCCTGCATTAGCTGAAACTCTCAGCTGAGCACCCCTGATGCTTTCTCTCAGATTAGCAGGAGCTAAGTCACTGTTTTGTTCTCCTCCAAAGGTACATTCTGACACAGCAAAACCAACCCAAACTCATATCAGTCCAAACTGTGTCAGGTTTCCACGCTCAGAAGATTTAGCATTTAGTACCTGGTCATTTGCCATGAGCTCTGATGCCACAACGGCTATCCCAGGTAAAACAAACTCCATCTTGTCCCGACTGCAGCTACCCAGAACCCCACTGGACCACTCCACATCACCCCTCAGGCGGGTTTAGTGCACTAAGGAAAAACGTGTCACCTTAAATGAACATACTCAGAACATAACCTGGCTTAAATCAAAAGGATGCGGATGAGCACAGCCTGAGGAGGAGCTCCTGACTCACCACATCTCCTCCCTGCTCAGAAAACAAAACCAGGGAAAAAGAGACTCCCTGAGCAGGAGAAAGAAGTGCCCTTGTCCTTGAAATGGGACCTCCAGCCCTGCAAACACCCTCACTGATGTCTAAACCAGATCTCAATAGTTAGAAACTAATAAAAACACAGAAAAAAAAAAAAAGTATTTTTTAGCTGAAAAATCTGGAAATCCATAGCGAACATTTACTGCTTCTTTGCAAACTGCTGATGGCTTCCAACAGTAACAAAGACAATGCTCGTCAAGAGAAACCATAAGCTGCCAGGCCTGTGGAGATAAAACCAAACTCCTCACTTATTTCTTTGACAACTGTTATTTATTGCTATTTTTCAGTGTTTGTTACCAAATGGATGGTGTGTTTTCTCAGCCCGTTCAAATACACAAAGGTTTAACGTATGCTCATTTTTTAGCCTCAAGTAGTGTCAGAATGACCCTCTATTTCATTCTGATTCTTTCCACACCACTAACATCAGCCTCAAACCAAATTCCTCAGAACTGCTTTTCCTACTCTATTAACAGCTGGGCTTTTTAATAGCTCATGGAAAGAGATGTCCTACAAAAAATAATCAAGTTTTAGTCCTGGTAAAACTCTGGGATCGAGATCGCACACTGATCTTGTAAAGAATTTAACAGACAGTCTGATCTCCCAGCAGTCCTCTGGGACCCTTCACTGGCAGTGACCCAGAGCTCGCTTCAGCCTCCTGAAAGCACCCAGAGCAGCACCAGACTTCAACATGAAGAAGAATCTGTTCCATTTCCCACAGACTTCAACCCCAGCTGAACCTCCCAGGAGCACTGCCCTTGTTGGCAGCCCCACCGTGTGGCTGCACCACAGGAGGCGGCTTTGGGAACTGCTCCCATCTGAAACCCATCCACATACCAGCAGCGGCCCAGCACTGGGGTCTTGGGGTGAGTAGCTCCCAGGGTAATCATCATCTTCCTCCTCCTGTATTTGCTGAAAAGTCCGTTTCAGAGACTTCTTCTCCTCTGTAACTAAAGACACACACAAGCAACTCATTTGGATGCTGGATCTACCCATCTCAACCATCTCTGCTTCAAAACCATGCTAGCAGATGCTCTGATGGTTAAGCTCTCTACAGAGAGGGATGACCACAGGTAGCCTCTAATGTTGGCATTGTATTCCAAACACTCACATGCAAAACAGCAATAAAGGTTGATTTTGCCATATACACAATGAACTGAAAAGGAGGCAGCAACAGTCACACTCATGGAAAGGCCTGAGCTGTTCCCTCATGTAAGAAATACCACATCAGTACCTCCTATTGCCCTGACAAGAACTAAGTTTCTCACCAAGCGAAGTCCTGCACAGCAGTTCTCAAAACATTTGTATTTCTTCATTCTGTTTCCCACAGGGACAGGTCTGTTACCCTCAGAAGGGCTTGATTCTGTCTAAATGTTTTTAAGTTGCAAAGGTAACAGTAGCAGGGCTGGTTGATGCCAAAGGGAGGAGGACACAGAGCAAGGGGAGGCTGCCAATCCCCCAGGAAATCCCGGCCAGTTGCTTGGACACACAGTATCATTTCTTTAGATTACACGTTAAACACCTGTGAAACTCTTACCTGGGTGCCTTGAATTAACAGTTTCACATCCCCAGTTAATCAGTACAACAGGAACTCAGTCATGTAAATCCTGCCCTTTCGTGACAAGAGGATCCTATGCACTGCACCCAGGCCACAGGGAAACCTCAACACCAGCTATTGAGTGTAGGCAAGTACAACTTCCACCTTCCCCTCTCACTTCTCAGAACAGAGACCTCCTGCATGCTGATACAGAGCAGACAACTCGCTGGCCAGCTCAGCTGGTCTCCAGCTTAACCTGAAGGCCTCAGCAATAACTCTGCCTGAAGCAGCATGTGAAAACCCGCAAAGCTGCAGCCACTGGTGTATGTCTTCACACACATGTCTCATATTAATGCTCATTTTCATATTCATTCTGTATTAATTACCATCTCCAGTAGACACATCTGCCTTTTTCACCACCTCAGAACAGCCCAAGGGCACTTCATTGATGCCTGAGCCAACTCTCACAATGTACCACATCCCCACAGGGAGCACAGCAAAACATGGTCAAAGCAGCAATGTGATTTCAGCTAATCTGAAAACGCTGCCACATCCTTCAGCTAAAGTAGCCAAATATCCCTTTGACCAGAACACTTGATTTTCAGTGACCCTGCCATAGGTTACTCATCTACCTCCCCCTCTTCAATACCGTCTGACCAGTTAAACCCTTTCAGACAAGAGGCGGGATCTGCCACAGCCATAAAAAAGCACAGTAAATGCAAGAAGCTTCTGCTCAGTGCCTCACATATGTCTCATGCAGCAATAAGGGTCCAACCACAATTTATAACGATGTTAAATGATGCAAAGCTCTTGTCTTCCCCAGCTGATATCAGCTGGTGTAAGAAAAGCAACCAGTCCAGCTCTTGGGCATATATTCCAGCCTTCAGTTACTAAAAAGTCCTTGATGAAACATAATCAAATACAGTAACTGTGCAAAATAAACCAGGATGAGAATGAAAGCACCAACAATACTGAATAACCCATTATAATAACCCAGCTGTCCACTCTCAGAGGGAGAGTGGGACACTTTCAACTCTCGAGGTGGACTCCGCAGTTCCCTGCACCCCACTCACCTGTGCTCCCACCAAAGGGCAGCCCTGGAGCAGTGCGGCTGCAGGAGCAGCAGCAGACATAACCTTCAGTTCAACGTACTGCCAGCCCCAAGTCACAAGGCAACACATCTGCAAACTGGAACTGCAGGTTTAAGGAAAATCAGCCTCCTTTGAAGCCAATCCTGAGGATTCCCCATGAGCAGCTCTGGCAGCAGCTCAGCTGCAGGAGCTCTGAGCTCCATTCCTCACAGAACATCCACTGAAACATGCACCAGTGTAAAACCAAAGCGCACAAGAAAAGCAACACACATTTACCTTTAGTCTGGGGGCTATTGGAGTCTTCCATTGAGAGCTTCAGCTGCTGAATGAACTCACTGCCATACACACTCCTCTCCTGCCAGATATTAAGCAATCGTTCCAAGGGCTTTTTGCAGCCCTCATCTGCTTCTCTGTTCAAAGATTAGAAAATAATTATAATTCAACTCAAAAACATTCCTTATGCTTTAATTAGAGAGCATCGTCTAAACCAGCAGCTGCACTCACTGCACTAGCTGCATGTTTGGAGAGAATTTCTCATACTGCCCAAGACAAACTGTGCAAAACACATTTGTGGCCAATTTTCCCCTTCCACCGGAACCAAAGATTGCCTGAAAGTGCCCCACGTTCCCACCCAGAGTAACGGTAGGGAAAGTGTTGAAGGAAGAACTTGCCATCATTCAGAATTCGCAGGAAGAGTTATAAACCACCCCCAAGTTGACACGTTTACAATCCAGAGTATTAACTTTAAACAGTTGTTTCAGTCACTAACATCCCAATTAAAAGCAGGTTGTTTGGATCATTAGGCACATAAATGCAGCCATACAGCACATTCACCCAGAAAGCACACCACTAAACACCCCAAACAGGACTGCTTAGCTGAGATAATGGGAATTATTGTGCCATTTAGAGACAATCTTAGCTACAGCATAGTCTGACAGGATGGAAGCTGCACTGCTGCTTCCCTTTTAGGCATCAACTTCTTCCTTCCTCTAGCGAGCTGAAAACGGTACAAAAAGAAACTGCTCAAACCAGATGACTGAGGAGAACCCAGTGACCCAAAACACCAGCTCCTTCTGACAACGAGGAGAGCGCCATTCACTACGTGGCTTTAACACACACCTGCAAGTACTCAGTTTTGGTGCCTGCAGCAGACCTGCAAGAGCCTGTGGTAGCAAAGCACACTGAGCTGCATGCAGGAACAAGCAGGGAAGCTGTGAGGGGCTAAGTCATACCCAAAGTTTGCCCCAGGAGGAATATTAACACTAAACAGTTCCTGGCCACAAAGCAGTGAGAATCCAACCTCCACTGCACAAAGGGCACCAGCATCCCTAAGACTGAAACACAGCAACAGGACAACAAAATCCAACTGAATTAAAGTTCAATTAACAGGAAAGCACATCTCTATAGAGAGGCCAGATGAAAAAATACAAAATCCAGCAACATACCTGGCAACATGAGAAAAAGCATCCACAAGAACAGACTCGAATTCCCGGGTAAATTCAGGGCCTTTCCTCTTACTGTTCTGGATGACATCGTTTGCCAAGTACAGGAAAGTGAGTTTCCTACTGGATTTTGCTGGGAAACGCAAAAAAAAGGAGGAAGGGAGAGGGGAAGCAAGAGAGTTTGCATTTATTTTTCACTCTTTCACCCAGACTCATTAACATGGTTTAAACAAAGTTGCTTAAAGCTTTTCAGTCTAAAAACAAAGTTCTAAATACTTCCACGTTCCCAAGGCAAATCCCAGGCCCTGAAGTCAAGTGATTCTTGATCCTCTTATTTCTGCTGAGGATTTTTCTTGAGGAAAGCTGTGTAAGAAGTAACTTTTACACAGGATTAAAACAAGATGCTGTAACCCACCAGCAAATCCACAGAACAACAGACTTACTTTTTCATTAACTAGCTTCAGGGAAAAAACCTCAGTACAGAACCACTGAATTCAGAGCAGAGCAAAATCATAGGGGAAAGCTGTTGTAGACACTCAACAACTTTCCAGGCAATGCTGTGTCAAGGCAATGTGACAACTCCTCCATATACCATAACTTTTCCCACCCTGGCACCACAGTTTGCACTGCCCTGTAGCCAGAACCGGTGGGAGATGCTGCTCTCCAGAGGGCAACACACACAAGGCAGAGAACAAAAGGCTCGTCTTCACTGCAGGCCTTGCTCGGCTCTCTCAGCAATTCATTTAACGTGCTAGAACTGGTAACGATTGGCAACTTCACAGAGGCTGCTCCAGGACTTCCTACAGCATCACCTGCTCCAGTGAGTAACGCTGCTGCCTGCCCAGGCTGGGGACAGTGCTCACCCCTCGGCACTGGCACCAATACGGGCATTAGGCACCTCTTGCCTTCGTTAGGGAACAGACTGAGAAGTTACCAGCGATAAACTTTAGTAAAGTAAATCTGCAAGGGATAAAGCACAAAATGTTCCTGGGGGATGCTGCTACCCGGGTATTAGAGATCTCTACATCACCTTGCTTACCTCGAATCCCTTAGTGAAACTCTATAATGGATAGCAAGATCCCAAAGATACCACGTAAAAATAACCAAGGCTGCATATCGAGCACTGCCCCTCTCGGCAGCCCGAGCACAGCGGGGATCGGTACAGCTCGGCCTCACAGCCCGGCAGAGCCCGTCCGGCGCTGCGGATCCAGCGCTCCTACCTCCGCTTCCCGGCTCCAGCCCTGCGCGCGGGGCTCATTAAACCAAGTCCACTGAACAGCCACGACGGCAGCAAAACGGGCCCGGGCCCCGGTACACGGCACCCCTTGGAACCCGGGGGGCAGAACCGGCCCCGCTCGCAGCGCACTCCCCCCAAGGCCCGGGCCTCGCGTACCTTTACGGAGCTCCCGGTGCCACACGGAGACGATGGGCGCCGCGTGCTTGCGGTGGTGGATGAGCCACAGCGAGAGCGTCTGCACGCTCTGCTGCGAGTTGCTCAGCTCCGACAGCTTCTTCTCCAGCGCCGACTCCGAGAACGAGGACATGGCCTGCCCGGGCCGCGCTCCCGCCGCCGCCGCCGCCGCCCGCCCGCACAAGATGGCCGCCCGGCCCCTCACCCTGCCGCCGCGGGTCGAAGGGCAACATCCTACGGATCGCCGGAGGGGAACGGCGCGGCCGCGAGAGACGAAGGGGAGGTGTACAGCGCATGCGCCTGGTCCAGTTGCGCTGCTGCGCATGGGCACTGCAGGCGGCCGCGACTTTTCTCACGCCGCGTCCCGCCGTCGGGCCCCGAGGGACGTTTTTGGCGCGATGACGGCGCCGGTTTCCTGACGCCACGTCCGGCACCGGGGGTACCGGGGCTGCCGCGGGCACAGGCAGCGGCGGGGCGGGCCGCGGCCGCCGGGCATGGCCGTGTTCGACACGCCGAGGGAGGCGTTCGGGGCGCTGCGGCCCGCCTGCGTGCAGCTGACGCGGGTGCAGACGGCGGAGAACGTGTGGCAGCTGGCGGCGCGGCTGGCGGCGGTGAGCGGCCCGGCGCTGCAGGAGCTGCAGGAGTACGTCCTCTTCCCGCTGCGCTTCGCGCTGAGGGCCCCGGGGCCGCGGCGGGAGCGGCTGGTGCAGAGCGCGGTGCAGTGCATCACCTCGGTGCTCGCAGCCACCGCCGTGCGCAGGCCGGAGCTCCTGCAGGAGCTGCTCTCGGAGCTCTGCGCCTGCCTCGGCCCCGGCCCCGCAGCGCCGGCCGAGGACGTGAAGCTGGCGGTAACCGAGGCGCTCCGCACGCTGCTGCACTCGGCCTCGGGCGATGTGATCCTGTCCCTGTACCAACCGTCCACCCTTCCGCTCCTCGGCTGTGCTGTGTCCTTGCTTCTGGGCCTGGCGGAGCGAGAGAGAGCAAAGCAGCTCAAGGTCTCTGCGTTGAACTGTTTGCAGGTCCTGGTCCTGCAGTGTGACTGCCAGGAGCACCAGCCCCTTGGCGATGATGAGGCGCAGCAATGCGGGGATTTGTTTGCTTCTTTTCTGCCTGGGATTTCCATTTCCCTGTCTCGGGTTGTTACCGGAGACATCAAACAAGGGCACAAACCCACCGTTGCTGCCATCAGACTCTTTTACCTGATTGTTGGCCTGGTGATGGCCGATGCACAGCTAGCCAGAGTCCCAAAGAGCAAAGAAAAGCTGCCAGAGAAGCAAAGCAAAATATCAGAACTAATAGTCCATAGAGGACCTGACTGGAGCAAAAGTACAGCCGAAAAACTCTCTCTCCTCCTGCATAAAATGGTTGAGTTCTCCTCAGTTCACCCCCACTGGAAAGTGAGACTGGAGCTGGTGGAACTGGTCCATCACTTACTGAGGAACTGCAGCCATTCACTGATGAGCTCCTTCACTCACCTCTTGAAGGCCTTGGTGGGACTGGTTAACGATGAAAGCAGAGAAGTCCAGAGCAGATGTAATGAGGTTCTGCAGGACATTGCAGAGCAGAGGATCATAGCACAGAGCAGGGCTCTGGCTGATGTCCTCTCTGAGAACCTCCACTCCCTTGCCACAGCACTTCCTCGCCTGATGAGCTCTCAGGATGACATGGGCAAGGTTTCCACTCTGAGCTTGCTGCTTGGCTACCTGAAGCTGCTGGGCCCCAAGATTAACATCGTCCTCAACTCCACATCCCACCTCCGCCGCCTGTCCAAGGCACTGATGCAGGTTCTGGAGCTGGATGTGACGGATGTGAAGATAGTGGAGGATAGACGCTGGGGCTGCGAGGGCTCCCTGCAGCCTGGTGTGCAGAAAGGCGGGTGCCAGAGGAAATACTTCCGCTTCTTCACAGAGGAGAAGGTTTTCCAGCTCCTTCAGCAAGTGTGTCGTGTTCTTGGCTACTATGGGAACCTCTATTTGCTTGTGGACCATTTCATGGGGCTGTACAGTGAATCCACCATGTACCGAAAGCAGGCGGCCATAGTCCTCAATGAGCTGATTGCAGGAGCTGCTGGAGTGGGAGTGGATGTCCTCCAGGAAAGGGAAGTGTCACCAAACATGGACGATCTCAAAGGGTCCATAACATCCATTCTCGAGGAGTACACAGACCAGGCAAATTGGAATTTGATCACAAGCATTGATACAGAAGAAATTAGCCATGAGCAGCACCCTGTGCACCATGCAGGACTCCCTGCCTGCCCAGGAGGGATGTACAGCACCATGCTCCTTCCATCCCCGGAGCTGCACGCAACGACTCGCACCATGAACAGCAACATCTGGCAGATGTGCATCCAGCTGGAAGGGGTTGGCTGCTTTGCTGCCGTCCTTGGGAAAGAATTCCGGCTGCTCCTGCTGACGGCTCTGTACCCAGTGCTGGAGAAGGCTGGTGACAAGACCCTGCTCATCAGTGAGACCGCGCTGGGGACGCTGGCAGACATAAGTGAGGCCTGTGGCTACAGCTCTGTGCAGCGTCTGATTAATGACAACTCTGACTATCTGGTGAATGGGATCTCCCTGGGCTTGCGCCAGCTGGCACAGCAGCCACGCGCCTCCCGGGTGCTGGACACTATGCTGAGGCATTCAGATGCCAGCTTGCTGCCACTGGTAGAAGACGTTATCCAAGATGTCCTGTCAGCTCTAGATCAGTGTTACAACAGCCAGGCTTCCACCTTCCTTGGGGTCCTGCACTCACTAATGACATCTTTAGGTATCTAAACAACCTCACTTTGTGTAATTCAGTCTAACTAAGGGGGCTTGTCTTTGATCTTTGGACTTGCCATGGGAGGTTTCAAGTAGCTGAGATGGTGGCAGCTTGACTTGGCTTGCTGAGCCAGCTCTCAAGCAAATATGGCCAGCAGCTTCCCCTCTCCACAGCTGGTTTATGTCTGGCCTGAAGAAACATGGCCTTTAGTGGCTGAGAAAGGATGGGTTTACTGCTCCCATTAGTGGTCTGCAGAAGCACATAGAGTGTATTCATTTTTATAGCAGGGTTTTAGTGTTCTCATCCCATTGGGAAGGTCACGGTGACGTGACAGCAGGTGCCTGGTTCTGCAGTTCAGTTCCATGGGACTGGAGAGTCCTGTTGGTCCCCAGGAACCTGCAGTACCTTACTGGCTTGCAGGAGGGGGGGACTGCAATTGCTCAGTGACATCTCAGGTCCTCTCTTGCAGTCCAGTGGTTTGACTCATCCTGCAGTGAGGAACAGCAGCAGCAGACCACCGAGAGCAGGAGCAGAACCTTGTCCCCAGGACCACAGACAGTGACAACACAAGACATGGAGCAGTTCTTCCTGAACTACATCAGGCAGAAGCAGATCGCAGAGGGAGATGTTCCTGACTCAGGGGATGAAGAGACAGGTCAGTGCTGTGCCCGGTGGGAGAAGAGTGTGTTAGGCTTGGAGAAAGACAGGGACCTCTGGGGTTTCCTTTTGTCACGCAGGTAACCAGGCCCAGGCTGAAGGTCTAGCACCCTCCTGGCAGTCTCAGGTTTCCTTTGAGCTGACCTTGGCTCACACATGGTGCTGCCAGATGCTCTTGATGTGCTCTGTGCTGGGGGGAAGTGCAGTGGTTGCAGATCAAGGCTTGCGTGGCTCTAAGACGCAAGCACACTACAGTTTTTCCTTACCTCATAACAGGTCATTTGGGTTCAGGATCCAGAGTCTCCTCTTCCCTGGATCCTGCTGCATTTTCCTCACCCTCCCATGGGAATCCCTGTACCATTTTCTCTGGCTAATGAGGCCACCAGTCCCTTCTCATTTGCCTTTGACAGGCCTTGCAGACAGAAGTATAGGGAATTTTCAGTCTTTACTGGGCTATGCTGCGACCCTGACCTTTAAACACTTCAGCTTTAAATACCCAGGCTTTTCACTTGTCATAAAAATCAATGGCAAACAAGTCCATGGTGAGGAGAGCCTGCAAATGTCACACCAGCTGCATTGTCCAGTGAAGAGAGTAAACTCTCCTGAGTCCCACACTCAGCTGAGCCTGACACTTAGCTCACAGAACGCAAGCATGGACTTGCCTATATCTAGATGTGTTTAAAAATGCCAAAGGCCTCACTTGGGAACCCGCAGAGTAGTTGTGGTGGCTGTTATGATCTTCCAGAGTTTCCAAGTCATTTTCATGGCCTCAGTAACCGTTTTGCCTTCCAGATGATGTTCCCCCCATTGCTAAACCAGAGCCAAACAACTGTGAGACAGAAGGAGAAGCTCCCCTGCCCAGCCATGCCCAGCTGGCCAAAGACGTGCTGGGGAGGTGCATCCACTTGCTGTCTGATGGGAGCCTCCGTGTGCGGCTCAAGGTGGGTGAGCACCAGCGCCAAGGGGATGGGTGGTGGCTGAGAAGGGGCTGGTGCTTGTCAGCACGTGCGCGATGCGTGTGCGGCTTCCTGCCCTAGGGAGGTCAGTGCTGTCATAGGCTTGTTCAGGACAGACTCCTGAGTCTGCCAGGGGAAAGGGGGACAGTTTTCCTGGAGCTGTTTGGTTTAGGAATGGGAGCCAGGGTGGCTTCATATCAGAACCTTCCCTTGATGCTCCTGATAGCCAAGTCTTATGCCTCAGACTTGATGGAGGAAGCAGAAGCCTTTTTCTCCCATCCCCCTTCCTCAGCCTGCAGTGCGCAGGCAGGATCAGTTCGGAAGGTGCTGGGGATGATAAGCAGGGCTAAAAGCCTTCAGTGAGGGTTTTTTAACTATGAAAATCCTTTGAAGGTGGCCTCCTTTTGAACTGCAAAGCGAGACAGAACATGCAGCAGTGAGGCATAACCCAGATTCTTGCCACCAGGGCCCCAGCCCTGCCAGGTGATCCTGCTCCCATTCCCAATGGGCAGAGTCCTGGTGCACAGCTCAGCCTGCAGGATGAGGCCAGGTTTATGCCCTGTTCCCATCCCATCCTCATAGCCCAGTACAGGTTATGTCACTGTGCCACTTGTCCCTTTCCTACCAGGCCTGTGCTCTGTGCACTGCTCAGTTATCCCAGCTCATGCTTAGGCAAAGCTGTACCCTTTTGTATTAAACCATCCTTTCTCCTGGCATGTCACTGGGGATCCACCTGGATGCCTGGAGCTGCAATGCTCAAGCTCTGTTGTCTGCTCCTCCTGCCCAGGTTCTGGACGTGCTGGAGCTCTGTGTAAGTGTGCTGCATCCTCACAAAAACCATCTGCTTCCCATGGCTCACCGTGTCTGGCCAGCTCTCGTCACGCGCCTGATCAGCGATGACCCTCTGGCAGTGCTCAGAGCCTTCAAGGTACAGCAGCAAGTCTCTGCCAAGAGCCTTCAAGGTGGTGCTTGGAAGCCAAGTGCTCAGGCATTGCTCTGCCTGTGAGAGAAACACTGAGCCTGTGGAGTGATGTTAACTGTGACTGGGAACACAGGGTCACCACCCTGCAGTGGGAAAGCTTGTACCACTCCCACTGCAGCTTGTCCACAGATAAAACCTTGACACTGTTCCTGGGGGAAGAGCAATAGTAGTAGGTATTGCAGGGAAGAGGAAAATGGTTCTTTTAAAGCCTAAGCAGCTGTCAGAGGCACTGTATAGTGCAACTTGCCCTTGCTGGATCCAGCCACAGCACCCCCTTTGGAAGTGTTAACACTGAAAAGAAGGGATTTTTTTGCAATTGAGGTATTGGGAGAGGAGAGGTTAAGCCAAGACTTAACCTCATAATTACCTTATTAAGGAGCTCCTGACCATGTTAACTGACTGCATTCTCTTCCTGATTCACCAGCTCGACAATAAAGCATGTTTCCAGAAGTTGCCAGCCCCAGGGCTTCACAGAGTTTCCTCTGCTGTGCAGGATGAGATGCATTTGGAATCCTTCAGTGTGAACAAAAGGAGAGTTTTGATTTCCCAAATTCAAGAAGCTATACGCTAGCGTTTCAGAGTAGCCACACCTCACACTGCCTGTCCTAAAAGGAGGGAGAGATCACTACACAAAAACTAACTCACTCTTGAAAAGTTGGATCATTGCAATTAGCACTGAGCTTGGGTTTTGGGTAAGGAATCCCCCAGAACATCTTCCTTCCTAAATCTCAGACAGGAGGCATAATATTGTGTAAGCCAAGCACAGCATGACCGGCATCCGTCCTGCATGCTAAGACCACAAGCTTAGTGAAGTTCTAAGAGCAAACAGTATTCTGGCCACAGGGGTTGGGCCCATGGATTGAGCCCGTAGATCCTTCCTTCCTTTTCACATGTATTTAAGGCCATTCTCTAGGCCAGTTTGGTTTCTCTCCTGGGCACATACCCATGGTGCTGGGTGCCTGAGCTGTAGCCAGTCAGCCTTGCTGCTCACTGCCATGCTTGTAGAGATGGAGTTTCCACTACAAAGGGGATTTACGTCTTAAAGGCATCTTCCATCAGAGGCTCCTCCAGCAATTCTGAGTGAGACTTAACAAACTACTCCTAGCTTTACTGTGCTGGTGGGAGAAGGACAGTCCCAGGAGGTGGTCAAGTGAAACAAAAGCAAGGTACAGGTCACTCAGCCCCTCAATCGAGCATCCACCTTCTGCTCCCTATGGAAAATGATGTCAGGTGTGGTCACATTGCCCTCAGCTGCAATAAAACTACCCAGGAGAAGGAGTGCCATGTCCCCATGCTGGTCTGGAATGCTGGACTCCTCCCGGACCTCTATGCACTTATCCTCCAGTAACTGGTGCTTCCTCACTAGGTGCTGTGTACCCTGGCTCAGAAGTGTGGGGACTTCCTGAGGCCAAGATTCTCCAGAGATGTCCTGCCTAAGCTGACCAGCTCCCTCCTCAGCCAGGCCCCAGCAAGTGCCAGAGCTGGGCCTGTGTACAACCACACACTCGCCTTCAAGCTGCAGCTGGCTGTGCTGCAGGGACTGGGCTCTCTGTGCGAGAAGCTCGACATGGGTGAGTACCAGGGAGGTAGAGGTTGTGCGAGATCTCTGCAGGACTTACCTCTTCTCCTTTCAGCTCCACTGGTCAAGCCTGCAGTTGCTTCTCAGCCCTCTGCTCCTCCATGGGATTGATTTCCTGATTTCTCCAGCCTCATCCCATTCAGGTCCTTCATGAGTCCTCTTTGAGAGCTCTGTAAAGAGGGGCTGGTTGGGCCATGCTTTGTTCTCAGTTAACTGAAGAACTAGAGCCCAGATAAGACTAATTCCTGGCTAACCTGACTGGTTCCATTTTGGGGCATTTCTCTGGCTGACCCTTTAAATGCAGCACATTGCATTCTTCTACAGAATGAAACCCTCGGAAATTCTCCTAGGTTAAATTCCTGGAGCTGACTTTGATGAGGGAGAAGGTTTGCTGGGCAGTTGCTCTTTTCCTCTCTCAGTGCCCTTGATTGCTTTCCTAGCTTGGCAGCAAGACACTTAAGAAGCGAGGTCAGAAGAGCTCTGGGTCAGACAGTTCAAAGGCTCAGAAGCCTTTTGCTGCCAATTTAGAGCTGATGCTGTCAGGCTGCAGTGAGTTATCTCCTACCCTTCTTCTCTGTTCCATTTCTGCAGGCGAGAGTGACCTGAATAAAGTGGCAGATGCCTGCCTGATTTACCTCAGCACCAAGCAACCCAGGAAACTGCAAGAAGCTGCCCAGAGGTAGTGTCTCATAAATGCCTTTGTATCAGGTGTACAAATAATGAGGGACAGAGGCAGCAGGGTCACCCCTTTCCCTTGGCACTTTTCCCACTCCTCCCTCTAGCACGTTGGAGTCCTGCACAACAGGGTCTCATGGAAGTTAACCCTTTTCTCTGGTTAAGTACCGTCTACTACCCAAAATGAGCTAGAGGGTAGCATGCCCACAAGCCTCAGCTTACTTTAAGATTTCTTGCAGGGCATTTGGGGACAGAGGGAGAAGGTGAGCTACTTGCTGCTTTCTAACTGCCTCCTATGTGGGCATACCTGGGGCTCTAGGCCCACTGGTGGCATAAAACTGCAGAGGAGAAGACAGCTATGCGAGAGGATGTGCCAGACATTCCCATGCATTTTATCACGTAATACCTTCTGCAGGCTGGGGATTTACTTCTGTTATCCTTCCATTTTCCCTGGGCTCCTGTGAAGATGTCAACCAGGGCTCTGCCAGGTGGATGAGAGTTGTTTGGGAAGCTGTCAGTCTTGGCACCAGTCTTGCTCTGGGAGAGGTTAGAAGAGCACAAACAGTTTAGGTGAACACACATCAGCTCTATGAAGTGTTGACAGACATACTTTGCTGCTTGGTGTACAAGATCCTGCTCAGCATGTTCCTGCTGTCAGGATAAGAAATTGCTGTTGTCATATGTTGTCACCTGGACACAGGGCCAGAGATTTCAGCAGACAAAACGAGCCCAGTTACAGAGCAGGAATGGGTGAGCTGTGCCTCTCTGTCCCTGCTGAAGGACAGAGTAGAAGCCCCCCCTCTCTGTGTGGGCAGCCTTGCCTATGGGAAGGGAGCCAGCAGGGAGCAGGTTCAGCGGGTGTGGAGACTTCAGAGGGCAAACAGAAGAGCTGCCGTTCCCTTCCCCAAGCGCCGGCCTCTGAGGTGCATGGGGTGAAGAGCTTTGTGTGGCTGGGCAGCAGCTCAGAAGGAGCGTGCTCAGAAGCTGGAGCTGTGCCTTTGTTTGTATTCCTGCACTGGGGAGAGCAGGTTTATTTTTACCTTCATGGCTTTCATTGCATCGCAGCAGGCTTCGGCAGCGTTTGTTCTGCTGAGAGGCTGGTCGCTGTAGGCTTGCATACTCTTAGCACAATAAAGCCTTCATCTGTGTAAGCAATGCTGGAAGGAAAGCAGAACACCAGGATCCATCTAGATATTTGGAACCTTAAGCTTTTAAATCATTAACAAAACAGTCTGAAAAGCTGTGCAATTTCCCTCCCCAGTAGGGCTGGGGGGAAATACTGCCTGAGCCCTGTAGTGTGATGGGGTCATTAGAAGCTGTACTGTGAAGGATGCTCACGGCTGTTGGAGGAAAAGGGCAGTAAAGTTCAGGGCAAGCAACGTTTTTCTCCTGTATATTATTTTTACTCTATTTTAAGGGAAATGCCACATGTTACACTCTCCCCCCTGCCTCTGATGCACTGCACATTTCACTGAGCAAAGAAAGGCCTTTGTGAACAGCTCTCTCTGTGTAGCTGTGTTGACCAGACACATACATGTACTGAGGCACGCCTTGTATTTGGCCTGATACTAACCATGGCTATGGCAGTACCTGTAGTTTTCATTCCTATTTGTTTTTAGTCCTGTCTGATCCCTGGTCTCAGAGCCTGGAGGGATCAGAGTTAAGTATAGCACAATCACTTCTAACCATAATACATGATACAAGGCTTCAGCTGGATAAGAATCACTTCTCAGCCATTCCTCAATTTCCTTTCTCCAGTGGCTCAGGCACCACATTCCTGTAAGCTCCGGTCCTTTTCCTTGCTCTCCATGTACCTGAAAGCAATCCTGCAAATTGGCACGGGCTGTCACATGTAAGGCCCTTTCCATCTAGGCAAGGGCACTTATCACCTGATACATGAAGAATTCTGCATTTTAAATGCTTCTAAAAACAGATGGGCCAGACCTAATCTTAGCCACAGCCTGAATGCCAACATACGTCACATAACTCAGCTTTATCACTGCAGAAATCACACAAGGTAAAAAGATGTTTGGAACCGGCTTGCCATATTGATTTATACTAAGTGGCCTTTGCTCAGCTTTTTGGATTCTTATTCAACTCATGAGTTGTGACCTGCCAAGAACAAGGTCAGGTCTTACAAAGTCAGTCATAGCTCCAATAACTCCCTGCACTGAGCGGGTAAGGAGCCTGCAGGTATGTGAAGGGCTGAGCAGGAATTTTAGCCAAGGTGTCAGAACCACACGAGAAAAAACCAAGGGAGTTCTGGCTGTCATCCAGGGATGTTATCATGCCCCAAGGAGGCTGCTTAATCCCATTTATGGAGGCCTGTAGTTTTATTAGGTGAACCAGTGGGAGTAAGTGAATTTTGTAACTGCAGCTTCATGCGATACTCACCAGGCAAAAAGAGACACTGGGGGAAAAAAGGAAAAAGGACTCCAGCATGGCTGAGGAGGAGAAAAATGGGACAATGGGCTTTGTTGTAAGATGACTGCTGGGAGTGTTCCAGGAGAGGAGTGTTATCCAAAGCCTGAGATAAACAAAATGCACCAAAACAACCTAAAACATGCTAAAAAAAACCCCAACCCAAACCCGCTGCAGAAGAGCCTGGGAAGCCGGGGAGCACTGCTTGTGTCTGCCCTTCCATTAAGAACAAGCCAGTGCACTGCAAGTGCAGTGACCAGAACCCCTGAGCAGCTAAGGGGGCATGTGGGTCCCAAGCACTAGAACAAAGTAGGGGGAGATGGTGCAAACAAAGTCACCATGTGTGAATCTGAGCTTCTCATCAGTCCATTAAGTTATATCATTCCTGACAAGCTTGTCACTCCAGGGAAAAAAACTGACGGGAAAGGGTCTAAGGAGTTATCATTGGCCTGTGCCAACTTCAGAGTTCTGCATTTTGCAGGCTGTTTGGAAATTTACACTCCATTCCTAATGCACCCTCAGAGCTTTGGAGGTTTTACCATTTGACCCTTCCATCAACTGCCTGGGTAGGAATGGGGGCTTTCTCCTGGTTTTCTCCAGAAATAATTTCCCCAGTGCCTACTGAAGCCTGTGGTGCACTGAATCTAGTTTAATGCTCAGCAGAGATGCAGCAGCCAGACTTGTCCTTTGCCAGCCCATCCACTGTGCCCTGGCTTTGCTTGAAGCTTGGGAAAAGGTAAGAAAATAGCCATGCTGTGCTTTGTGCTGGTAGAATGAGTGGTTTAGCACAACAGGAGCATATAGGAGCTATTTTTGGACCTTTTTAGATCTGGAAGTTGGTCAAGCAGCATACCTCCTTCGGTTTGATTGTGTAGTTCACTGCCTACTGATTGACAGCCATCAGTCTCGTGCTGGGCTCAAGTACACCGAGAGCCACCTGCACAAGGCAAAATCCAATAAAATTATATTTAAGTTTAAAAAAAAAAAAAGGCAACACCAGAAAACAAACTTGGTTTAACCCCAGGATTCTTTGCCATGGAAACAGGTTGCTTAGAAACTACCCCAGAGTTAGTCTGAAATGTGAAAGTCAAGTTGTTCTTTAAGCTGCACGGCACTCCGGGTTATCAGAGATAATCACACACCTCGGGTCATTGCAGCACCAGAGGCTGTGGAGTTCTCCAGAGATCACAAAGCTCTTCAGGGTGGCTTTCTCCAGAGCAGCTGATGGGGAGAGGCTGGGGAGCATAGGTTCTTTGCTGGGAATCAGAATCCCAGCCTGGTTTGAGTTGGAAGAGAGCTTAAAGCCCATCCAGCTCCAACCCCTGCCATGGGCAGGGACACCTTCCACTAGAGCAGCTTGCTCCAAGCCCCTGTATCCAACCTGGCCTTGA
>WYDI02022338.1:0-19424 GCA_009867235.2 Psittacus erithacus
GAAAGTTAGAAACACAGTGCTGCACCAGCCACTAAGAAGGAGAAAAAATGACTGCTACTGCTGAACCCATGACATCATCTCTCGGTGCCTCCAGTGACGGGTTCCATGAGGCTCCATGGCCTAGCACACCCCACTCCCACTGGTTCTTTTTTGCAGTGCAAGTACATATTTTGTTCAAACAACCTTATTTATTTTGGAGTACCTAGTGATAAGCTAGAAAAACAGAACTTTGAAAAACTGAGGACCAGATCAGCAGAAATACACCTTGCACTTCAGTAAAATATGGCTACAAGTGTTTTCCCCCCAGTGGCACCCATGCCAGGGGAAGAAGTTTCAAACCCCATTCTGTATCATTGCCTCTCCGTGCAATCTGCCAACCATCCCACCTGCCAGCTCTGCTGCCATGAAAAGCTGTCCTACCTGCTTTGCTTAAAACCATCAAATTATCTAAATTATCTAAATACCTTAAATAAAAAATTTGAAGCCATTTGGACTGACATGGGCCAGGGCACCCCTCCACCATGGCAGATAGCAGCCTCCAGCTGAGGTGCAACTGAAAAGGTTCACCAAAGGCAGTACAGGGAGAGGCAGGAGAAGAGGAGAATGCTTATCCAGCACTGAAGTTTGCACTCCTGCATTTAAAAGCATTTCATCTATTTTCATGTCAGAAGTTCTAGACAGAAGTAATGGCTGTAAGTCTCTGTTGTCACCTGACTTTTTGTATTGGGTGCTTTTTAAAGAACCCTATGTGGCAGAATTTTATTAAAAAAAAAAATGCATAAAAATTAAACTGAAATACTTCAATTTTGGGTGGTTGGATACAAATCAGAAAGTGTTTGCGGCCTGAATAACTCTAAAGGTTAGTTTAAGACTTGGGGGTATTTTTTGAGTTGACATGAATAAGCAAATACATAGTGACCATCACCTAATGCTTTATGCTTTCTGTGTTCTGTAGCTGTGGACTTGCTTCCTCTTGTGCTTTTGCTGAAATTATCCCTTTCCTGCAATGCACATAATGTCTTTCTGAACAAAACTGTAGGATTTATCTTGGAAGCCCTGTGATTCAGAGAGCATTTACAGAAGATGGAGTCAAGCCAGAGACCCTGCTCGCAGTGTGGGAATGAATGAGATCTGATACTACAGCACCCTTAAGACAATGCACAGCCGTGATCTGCAGTTCAGTGTCAAAATGAATCAACACAAACCATTGTGATGCTTTGAATAAGCAAAACAAAACATTTCAATGAACTCCAGATTTTATTTTTAAAAAAGAATGTTTTTTCCTAAGAATTTTAGAATTCCCATTCTAAGGAAGGTTTTGAAATCTGGATTTTGTCTGTTGCAAAATTAAATGAAATTAAATACTGAGATGCCAGCAATTTCTATGGCAACTCTAAAATTAATGTGGCTCTAAACACGCATAGCATTTTTTATACCATATTGAAACAGACTCATGGGTATAACTGCAGATGTGCTGGGACCCTTACGAGACTAATACCTTCAACATTCCCAGTAAGCCACATGATGATTATGTAAGTATATGGCATTTTCTACAGGGGTTATGCTATTCAGTATCATCAGAAAGAGGTTTTTTCATTTATATTTTTGTGTCTTGATTCCCATGTACTGTAATCCCAATCGTAAACACAATCCGCGTAGTTATAACAAAACGTCTTTGTAGAGCACACATAGTCTTTGTTTCAGGGCCCGATGTTAGAGGGGTATAAAGACTACATTCAAGGCACTCCAGTCTGCAGCTGGAAGAATGGCTGGAAAATTACTTCCTGGCCCACAGCCAGCACTATGTTTGCTCACAACGTAATGCAATACGGAATATGCAAGGCTCTGATCTATATCTGGTTTTAACCTGAAATGGAGAAATCCCACTACTTCTCTGTCTACAATTTGTTGCCAGTCACTTACTGACAGCCCAGTGCATAGTGACCACGCTGCCAGTCATGGTCCTGCGAACACCCACGTGGCCATCCCAGGGCTGTGTATTATACTGTTCCCCATCCCCCGGCCTGATTCTGATCCTCGATTATTGACCAATAGGCTGTCCCAGCCTTAGCCCATCCCCAAGGAGGTTCCAGATTCTCAGGGCTGGGTCTGCTTTGATGCCCCAGCTGCTCTGCTCCTGGCTGGGGTTGGACAAGCCCTGGCTGGAGCACAGAGACCCAAAAGGGCAAGACAGAGGCAGTGGCCAGTGTCTCTGAAGACAACGGTGCCCACAGCCCCTCTGCTTCCTACAGGGGCAAGAGATTCTCGCCTGGAAGTTGCCAGCTCTCCTGAAAGAGGAGAAAGAGCAGTTTCCATGCCATTCCCACCCCTCCAAGTGGCAGCCACAGCTTCAGTGCTAGCAGGAACCATGGGAGGAAAGGCATACTGCCAAAGTAATGATAGGTCTATCAAGCCTTACACTCTCACAGTCCTGAGAAGAGAGGGCCAGCATCCCTCAGGCCTCACACACAGCCCATGTCCCATTTTCCTCTGCTGCAATGTTGGATGTCTCCAGTGGAGGAATTATTCCTGGTATCTTTGATGAGAAGGCAAATGTCCTGTCTATCATAGTGCTGCCTATCTATTTAGGCTATTTAGGCTGGAAGGGACCTCAGGAGGTCTCTAGTATAATCCTCTGTCCAAAGCAGGGCCAGCTCTGGGTTCAGACCAGGCTGCTCAGGGCTTGGTCCAGTCAGGGCTTGAAACCTTCCAAGGATGGAAATGATGCAGCCTCTGAAGAGACCTTCTCCACTGCCTTAATGTCCTCATGGGGAAGCAGTTCCTCCCTATACCCAGCGTGAACCTTCTTTGTGGCTCATTATCTTTTGCCCTCCTGCCTTGCACTGCTGTGAGGAGGCCGGCTCCATCTCCTTCATGACCCCTTGTAGGCACTAAGGCATTGTTAGGTACCCCAAAGTTGTCCCTTTTTGCCAGGCTTTCCTCTGGTTTTCTATGGTATGCAGTTCAGGGCCACATCACCAGCTCTGTGAGGATGTTTCCCACTGTTCTCACCACATCCTCCCCTGCCTCCAATTCACATCAGGTCTGAGACTGCAGGTTCCCAACCCCATGAAAGACTTCACCCTGACATTAAATGTTAGAAAGACAGAAAGATCACAGAATAAGTGTCATAAATATATCAAAACCCACTACAAAGTATGAGTTATAATTGGAAGTAGAAATCAAAGGCAGGTCAAAGGACAGGGAATAGGAAGCCTCTTCTCTTCTACACAGAGTGAATTACATGAGAGTGAATTGCCACTTAAAATGGTTTCTATGCTAGAGTAAAAAAAAGGAACTAATGAATATCCAGGTCACTAAGTCAGATATCTGCTTTAGAATTTTAGAAACCTAAAATTTAATTGCATTCATTAGTGTATTGAAAAGATTTCCAATGCCATGATGTAGCACCTATCTTTACACAAGCATTGAAAACATCTGAAGATGGGGTGTATGAGTTAAGGAGGTCAATGGGAGGGAACATCTGTGTCCAAGGAGGGGGCTTTCTGAGCTCTTCATTTACATGTTACATCCATTATTACACATGCAGATGAAGTTGGTGGCTGAGCACTACCCTAAAACTTGCCTTTCTGGCAGACTGCTATGCCATGCAGAGATATGTGACCTATCTACAGCCACAGAAGCAACCAGCTCTGTCAGCCTCTGTGGAGTCCTTCAGTATCTACACACAGCACATGAGAGTATAACCACATAGGCATGTCTCCACGTAGACAATGCAGAAAGGAGTGGGAAGGACATAGTAAGAACCTGTGCATGTGTAAGTGCCTTCTTGAAGTACTTCAACTTCTGTTTTCTCTTGCAGCAAGAGACAGTCAGGTAATGCTACACTGATGTGAACATTGCCACATATGAGTGGCACCTTAATATGAGTGGTGTGAGTGGCAATATGATGATCAACTGATTATTGTGTGCTCCAGCACATGAATGCCTCAGCTAAACATTGTCCCCTCCAATCCTCCTCTTTGATCCATTCAATGCCCAAAAGCTAAGACAAACATTAGAAGCTTCTGGTTCAGAAACAAAAAAATTACTAATGTGACTGAGGGACACTGACACATGGTTTTTTTGAAGGTTAGCTCCACACACTTGTGAGGTGGGCTGATGCCAACCTTATGAAGTTTAACCGTGCCAAGTGCAAGGTCCTACACCTGGGTAGGAGAAATCCCAGGCACAGCTACAGGTGGGGCAGAGAAAATATTCAGAGCAGCCCTGTGGAGAAGGACTTGGGGGTGTTGATCAGTGAGAAAATGAACATGAGGCGGCTTCAGGATACACTCACAGCCCAGAAAGCCAACTGTATCCTGGGCTGCATCGAAAGGAACGTGACCAGCAGGTCGAAGGAGGTGATCCTGCCTCTCTACTCTGCTCTCGTGAGACCTCACGTGGAGCACTGTGTGCAGTTCTGGTGTCCTCAACATAAAAAGGACATGGAGCTGTTGGAACAAGTCCAGAGGAGGACCACGAGGATGATCAGGGGACTGGAGCACCTCCTGTATGAAGACAGGCTGAGAAAGCTGGGGCTATTCAGCCTGGAGAAGAGAAAGCTGCTTGGAGACCTCATAGCAGCCTTCCAGCATCTGAAGGGGGCCTATAGGGATGCTGAGGAGGGACTGTTCATTAGGGGCTGTAGTGACAAGACAAAGGGTAATGGGTTAAAACTTAAACAGGGGAAGTTCAGGTTAGACATAACGAAGAAGTTCTTTACTGTAAGGGTGGTGAGGCACCAAAGTTGCGCAGGGAAGTTGTGAATGCTCCATCACTGGCAGTGTTCAAGGCCAGGTTGGACAGAGCCTTGTGTGACATGGTTTAGTGTGAGGTGTCCCTACCCCTGGCAGGGAGGTTGGACCTTGATGATCTTAAGGTCCTTTCCAACCCTAACTATTCTATGATTCTATGATTCCAACATTCCCTTCCTCCATGGATAAGTCCTCTTTGGTGTTGATATCTGTATTACAAGATTTTAAACCAGCTCAGGTCACTGAGAAGGAATAGTAGATGGGGAAGTGGGTCACAAATGAGTAGGAAAAATCTTTAGAGAAGATGGAAACAAGCAAGCTCAATGAAGCTTTGGCATAAAGTTTCATAGAATTATAAGATCATAGAATGATTTGGGCTGGAAGGGACCTTAAAGATCAACCAGTTCCAACCCCTTGCAAGAAAGGCAGGGATACTGTCCACTAGACCAGGTCGCTCAAGGCCACATCCAAGCTTGAGGCCAACTCAGATCTAATTTTGATTAAGTGAAACTCTTATTTCTGAAGGAACTATCTTAGAAAAAAACTCAACATGTGTCTATTTTTTCAACTGTTTACTCTTTGCATACCAGTATGAGGCTTTTGTTAATTAACTAGCAACAGTGGTGAAAGTGGCATTTCAATGTATCATTTAAATGAAAAAGTTCTGGTCTGAGGCCAAGCACTTAAAAAGAATGCAATCACTTACTACTATGAACACATATTTCTCCTGTTATTCTCTGTTATTGTTTCAGCTCTGATGGGGCTAGCTCTAGCTGAACACTAGTCAGATTGTTGTATTGGGATCTCAAGGACAGATACGTGAGTTTGATCTCTTGGTCTACTGGTCTTTGCCCCATCTTTGGCACCTCTGACACAATTCTTAGATAAAATACGGGTATCTATTATCTCTTTGCAGAAATGGGGCTAAATGGCCCCTGGACTGTCCCAGGCTGTCCTAAGCTTCAAGGCACCACAGTAATTTAAACACACTGAATTCTTCGAATCTAGCCTGCAGCATGCTGGATTTACATGTTACTCTTCAGTGATACAGGACAGATGAAAGTTAACAGATGCCCAAGATGTATATGCATTTCGAAATACAATTATCCTCTACACGAGTTAGCACAGAAAGGGTACAGAACTAGACAAAATAATGAGGAAACATGACTCATTTCCTTCCCCCCCCCTTTTTTTTTTTTTGATATGTCAGAATCTTTTTGCCTTTTCTATCCAAACTGTGATTCGGGGTAGTAGTTGTTCTTTGGAGCCTTTTATGTATATTCTTTAATATCTCACTTGCTCACTCTCCTCTTCATGCATAGATTTTTCTTCTCCCTTGGCTAATCCTACTTTGAGAGAAGCATTTCAGTCCTGCAAAAAGTCCTCAGATTTGAAATGACTTTTGGTTAAAGGGTGGTAAAACGACATTTAATTCCTTTGTTCTGCCTCAGGGAGAAATTCCACTTCTTTGAGCTCCAGCTCCCTGAAAATAAGTCAGAAAAAACTTACCCTGGCAAGCTTTAGCTATTGCATTGCCCCATTTAGTTTCATTTGAACGAGATTTCCTCAGGTTAATGACTTTCCGTTTTATTACAGATGTGTCATCCACTGAATTTCAGCCAAATATTGCAGTAGAAAGACAGTAGCGAGGGGATCCAGCACTACATTCACAGTGGAGCCTGAAATCTCAAAAAGAAGCTCCTGATTTAAATTAGACTTCATAAGCCCCACATCAACCATCTCCTCTATTTTATCATGGTTACTCTCAATTTATTTTATGCTTTTTAAAAGCCCAACCTTTACCATAGCAACAAAACAGCAAGGCCATCACAATACCTACCTTTTGCTAAACTCAAACTTGGTTATACAGACATGTTGCAGTCTAATTAGGCCTGCGGGTGCCACACTCCAGCACTGATCAGGGGTCATACTGAGCTCAGGAGCCCAGTATATGGTGGGATGACTCAGCCCAGGCCAAATGGTAAGTGCAGTTTGCATTTGTTTGATCTTTGATAAAGTGTTTCAGATCATTTTTCAATCACACAACGACAATAAGGCCATTCAAAGCAAAAGCAGGTTCTTTTTGAAATATAAGATTCCGCAGATCTTGAATGTAGTTTAATTACTTTTGCTTTAGGAGAGGTAGAATACAGCTATAGTAAACTAGGTACGGCTGGGAAGGAGCAGTCGAAAGAGTAAATGAGATAAAGCACTCTCTTTTAATGATATTTTCCTGCAAAGTCAACAGTGCATTTTTATACCACAGTTCTAATACAGCAGCAAGAAAGGGACATAATCCAGAGTATTAGTGACTTTAGAAGAATGTTATGCCATTAAGTAAATTACATTTTTAGTTGTGATGACATTTACTACTTTGGATTTGCAAAATGACAGAAGTTACTCCAATTATTAATACAATAATGTAGTTTTGTATGATAGTATGATTTACACAAATCATCATACAAAATATTGTAAAATATTCAGTCCAGATGGGCTAAATCTACCTTCAAAAGCCAAGCAGTTGGGACGATTTTCAATAGCTCTGTTGACAGCCTTGTAAAAAAACTGCTGGAGATAGTGATGGATGTTTGTCATTTTACCTGTTGCAAATTATCTTACTGCAACACCTTGAGACCCCAGTTCAGATTCCAGCACTGAGCAGAAATATCAGTAAAAAAAAGAACTATCACCCCCAGAATGTGCAGTTTAAACAGAAAATAGCCTGGAAAGAGAAAGGAAGTCATTCAGTGATGTGTGGTAATGAATGACAACTGTACTTCTCTGACAAGCTACATTCCCTCATTTCTGCCAAACTGAAAAAAAAAAAAATCCTAACCCTGTTTTATGATATTTCTTCTTTCCGATATTCTTACAATGTTTGTTTTTACAAGTCTCCCTTAATTCTAGTTTTCCAATATTTATGAAAAATAATTTATTATCATTATTTTTGTTGCTGTTATTATTTTTGGAATGTGCCTATTTTTCCTGTCTTTTTTTCATGATATAAAGAAACTCCAACAGAACAAAACAAAGTGCAATACTTAAACATAGAGATGAAGGGGACAGTTTTTCAAAGGGCAAACATTTTAAATATTGCATTTTAAAAATAATAAGGAAAAATGTTATGTAAAAGTCCACTTTTACCCAGGAGCTGAATAAAAATAGATACCTAAAGCAGCATAATCCATATTTTAGGGCTGTTTTAATAGTAAAATGAGAAACCTCATAACAATTACATCTATTTCTAAAGACTAAGTAACCAATGCCAGTCTCTTTTGTGCTTTAGGTTATTTTAATTTGAAATGATCTTTGAAATCCATAAAAAAAGGAAGAACCAGAAAGGATATACAGACCGCCTCCTCGCTGTTGTATAACAGGCTTCCTGCAGGACTGTAATAGAATAATCCTTTTTTTTTTTTTTTTAAAAAAAAACAACAATGCTGATAAAGTGCATCTAGTTTTGAGTAGTAACCAAATCTATCATTTACAAGTCTGTGTTTATGTGGAGGGAGTAGTTCCTGTCATACATATCACATCAGTTGCAACCCAAATCAGCATGCAAATAAGGCATTTCTCTACTATTTCAACTATAGCATTAAAAGTGTTAGGTACATACTGGAACCACATCTTGTTTGCTTGTTTGCTTGAGCAGATGTGGTGAAGATAAGAAAAATAGAGCAGAGAGATTAAAGACATCTATGCTACCCTTCCAAGGTCTCGTTTACTGCTCTCATTAACTGCTCTGTTAAACTGGCTAAAAATGTTTTAGAAGCTTAATGGAAACAGCTTTTCATACTTGCTCTTCTATAAATTTCCTCTTACTTGAAGTCTAGATAATTTGGAGTGAGAGGAGATCAGAGGCAAGTCATAGGTTAGGGATTATGAGATTATCAGGGCATCCACAGGAGGGTATTATCCACAGCAGGACACTGCAGGGGAGATTTCTCTCCCACTGCTCTATGTGACCACACTGAATCCCTTTGGGCTATCTCCCCCGATTGAGCTCAGGGATTTCTCTGGGTCTCACGAGATGGCTGATCTCTGTTGCAGGACGTCAGCATGGTACATCCACCTGAATAATAAAAAAACTCCTAGCAATAAACAAAGTACATGGGAAAAAATAAAAACAAAAGCAGGAAGTCCAGCTTTTTGTGTGCATATATGCAATGACTATAACTGTAATGTCAGATTAATTTACGTGCTTTTGGACATGACAAAGTCTCATTACCTTACCTATTCCTGATCTGTGCAGAAAATAAACACTATCGGTTTAGCTTTACTTTGCATATAGCTGCCTGACTGATTATACTCAAAATTTACCAACCACAGACTATCAGCAATAAAGCAAAATTGGTGAGTCATAGTTCAAAATACCATGGTTTCATTCTCAAATATGGGGCACAAAAACCAGAAAGAATGCTTACTTAGTACAGGCTCTGTCCTTTGCCTCTGCGCTGGCTGCTTTTTCCACAGCTCAGCAATACAAACCTGCATTAAACGGACCCTGAGAATGCCCCTCCCTGACAAGAGGAGGGATCCAGGCAGGACAGGGACAGGGCTGAAATATAATCAAGGTGACTGTGATGAGACTGGGTGGTTCAGGAAGACAGGAAGACATCTTTCATCCCAGTCATGGTGTATCTGGTGCACAGATCCCTGAATTAGTTTTAAACAAGCTTGCTTAGGTGCGGCAATCACATGGAAATCAGCCCTAACATGGAAATGTGAGGTTCCCTGTTATGCTTACCACTCTATAACTTAAAAATTAATTTAAAATTATTTAGAATTCTGAAGCAGGATATTAAAGCCCTTGGTAACACGCTTTGGGAAAAAACTATGTGCCCCATCTTGACTGCTAACAGTGCTAAGTATTGTCTTGTATCATGCCATGCAGCAGAGCCACATGGGATACGTCACTGTAAGTACATGGCAAAAAGGAAAGGGGCTTGGAAAATGGGGAGCGAATATGCAGATTTTTTAGCTGTGCTTTTTTGCAAAACCATCAGGCTTTGAAATACAAAAAAAAAAAAAAAGTTGTATTTTTACTGTGGGAAGAGTAAGAGGTCAGGCAGCCTACAACTATGTAGATGTATCAAAATCATCTAGGCTTCAGAATATGCATTCCTTTCACCAACAGACCATGTCTGGAGAGGAACACTACCCAAGGTTCTAGCCTTATCATTATCTTTTACCACTTATGCATGAGAAATGAAAATATTTTGCTCCTGTTGTAGGCCTCACTGAGCAGAATGCACTGCAATCTCCATCTAGCAGTGACAGACCTGCAAAGGGTCAAATCCTACAGAATTTCTTTAGGAAGCAGAACAAATTGCCTGCTGTTCTTCTCTTTGCTTTTTAGTCACATACTGCGTCTTCCGCTCCCTATTTTTTCTCTCCCATAGTTGATTCAGACTTGTGCCCTGCCTTCATAAAGCTGTTACTGTCTCATGTATGTGTCTTCTAATATTTTTTATCAGCAACAAACAGAATATTGCAAGATTCATTCAAACTCTGGTAGAAACAATATTAGTTATTATGCAGGAATTTAGGGAATTTTCGGCACCAGAGCCAATCTTTATTGGAGAAGAAGGGAGCACAGCCCTATATATATGTATGCATTTTTTTTTTCCATAAATAATTCAATGCTTTTACTCCATTTTCTCTGAACTGCCATTTTGTGTATAGCTTTGTTGTTCAGATTAACTATATGAAAATAAATCAATTGTCCATGGATTCATAAATAAACACATCGCATGAAATGCACAGATCCAGATCTGAGAGGTTTTTTAAGCTGGTGAGAGGCTTTCTGATGGCTCTGCTGGCTTTTGTTCTGTGTAACATCAGATAATAAAATGCAAGCGGACTATAAGACAAAAATAACTCCTTCTATGTGGCTAATACAAACTGACTACAATCCTCTTCATTTGGCTGCTGTTTCAAATCAGACCTTACGGGCAAGGAGAAGCCTAGACACACAGCTAGTCATAAGGCTAGTAACTTAGAAAACTTTTCAAAGCAAAGGAAGTTTTGCAAAAGCTAAGTTTGAAACAACATTGTAACTCTAACACAAACTATATTGTGACTGTTTTTTTAGACTAAAACTCTTCAAGCAGGATGTGAAGATTACCTATCGGCACTGAGGAGGGAATGCAATATAGTATGCCCTCTACTACTAGCGCAAGTGAATTTAATCTGAATTTAATTAATATCTTATGTTTCGTGTATATAGGAAAGCTGCCCAGCCATAAAGAGTAAATGGATTTGTTTTCTTTCTACACCTGTGGCTGTTCCATCCATCCACTTAGAAGAGAACCTCCTTTCAGTCATGGCTTTAGTACACAGCAACAGCTATTTTCACCTGTGCCACCACTAAGAAAAAGTTTTCACCATACTCTTGTTTGCATTATACTCAGGATGAGCAGAGCTTTTCTTTTCCACTATAGATGGTAGAAAATGCTGGCCAGCTGAACAGTTCTGGTTTCTGCACAGTTTAATTCATCTAAGAGCATTTGCTTTGGAATTGAGACCCTTGATTTTTGCATTTGAAATAATTCTTGAATTTGGGATAGAGCCATCTGTTTCCATATAACAGTATTCTCTTTTTGGGGTCCAACAGGTTATTTCTATTTGATTTCCACAGCTCAGCTCTGAATTTACATAGGTGATGAGAAAGGATGTGTTATTATGCATAAATGCCTGTACCTAGAAATTCTAGACCAGAGAGCAGTTATTCACAGAATAGCTGGGATGAAGAGTTCCTTTCTGCATTTCCCTTCTGTTGGGGTTGTGCCTGCTGTATGTCCAGTTATATTTCAAAGGATGCCTGCAGTTAACACGTATGAGAGACATACAACTGATTATAGGATGGGGACAGGACATATGACTCTTGAGGGATTATGTGACCCAGCCTGCACAAATGATTTGCACTATTAACCTGAAGTTCTGCAATTGGTCATTTTTTCCAAGCAACAACAGGTTTTTTCTAACTATAGCACAATGTTCCCTAGCTGGATCAGTTTCCAAGCTTGCAACACCCTCTAGCCTTGTCCCCATCTTAGAGCGCACCTGTCCTACTGTACTCAGTATCTTATTCCTATTTTTATCATGTTGGAAAAAAAAAAATCCTGATTTGTACTGTGATTTGTACTCACAGAGTACCTGCCTATGCTTTTGCTTGGTAGAAAGTTTCATCCTTAAAATCAAGTTGTAAATGTAGATAATTGAAATGGATCCCCTTTATAAATCTAATCTTCAGTATTGGAAAAAAAAAGTGCACTTGGAAAGGAAAATGACATACTGTTAGAGAAATGTAATGATATAGGCAAGTGAAGTTAAACTCCCCTTTTTTTACTGCTTCTTTTTTTTCTTTAGATAAGAGCAATTTGGGTTGCTCTGACACCAAGGGTATAGTTGTGCTCATAATGATCATCTCATGACAAAGTATAGGTAGGCAAATGTACCTGCAGTTTACAGCCTTAAGATAAATCACTCCAAGTAAAAAAACAAGACTGAGAAAACCAGGATTGTACTGTAACAAAAAACTCAATGAGAAGCTTGGTTTTGTTATTCTGGACCTTGCCTTTGCACTGATTCGTAAGATCTGTTAGCACAAATGTGTTAAGGCAGTAAGACATAAAATATCATCAATCAGTTGACTTTTGGTGGCATTTTTGCAACTAAATATATCTATCTACAAAAAAAGCAGGCACCTGGCCTCGTCAGTGAAGGGAGACAGGCACTTCTAAAAGATACTCACTGTCCCCTATGTTAGGTGTCCAGTGAAAGCAGGAGGATAATAAAAAACTTTTTGATTTTTTTCTAAGAGCTACTTAACATCAGAAGCTTTATCCTTTATCAGAAGAGAAGACTGAGCTCTTTGGTTGTGATATAAGAGAGAAGCTGTGTACAAGACAGCAAGAGAGAACTGGAGACTAGGGTGTAGCAAAGCAAGCTAGGGTCAGTGCCAGGGTTCCAGGCCATGGGGCTGAAGGCTGCAGGAGACACAATGTGAACTATCAGTCAAACAGGCACAGGGTGTGCTCCTTTCTGTGGGCCTACACCCTGCTGACTGCTGCATTAGCAAAAGGTAAATATTTAATTCCAGAGATTTTCATCAGTCTGTTGATAGCTCCCAATTTAACCCACAAATTGGGGAAAATGAAGCATCCAAAGCATCCTCAGTCATAGACTTTAATTTATGAATAGATTCCTCCCACAATTCCTAGCATGAAACTAGGCAAAGGTATTGCTTACTATGGTCCCTTTTTAAAGTAAAATCCAGGCAACTGATCTTAGTAAGACACCTTACTATAACATAAGATAGCAGAACCATGGGGCATCTTTAACAAATTATATGAAATAGTTTGCATAATTGTAGCCGTGATAAAAATGGATTCAACTTACTGAATATATAATTTGGAGTATTTCCAATGCTTTTCTTCTAACGGATGTTTTTCTCAGGCCTCTACTTTTGTTCAAGCCTTAGTAAATTTGTCATCATCCTTGACTCAATTAAAAACATTTGTACAGTCTAGTTTTAAAAGCCTTTACATTTCCTGCTTCTTCCGTGGGGAACACCTCCTTCAGCCATAATCAAACTCAACTGCTTCAGCCATGTTGATGGTAAATGTGCAAAGCAAAGCTGTTACAACTTTCATGTGGGCTGAGTAAGAAACCTGGTCTCTTCTCCATAGACCCTTGTAAGCCAGTGCTAAGTCCAGCTACTCAACCTAACATTTTCTCCCTTTAGGAGCTGTTTGAAACCCCTCTGCAAAATATCTTTTTTTTTTAAGGCTGCTCTTCAAAACAAAAAGTGAAAAGGACTTCTCAAAAGTTAATGTAAGCCATATTTCCACATTTTTGCTCACACCAGGCATTTCATCTGAATTGAAATCCTGCAATTTCCTCAAGCTTCAACCCTCCTTCCTCTGGGGCAACATTTTCCCCCATGGAAAAATCTGGTTATTTGACTGAATTCCACCATTTGATCAAATTTGATTCTCCAAATCCAGGCCCTAAGGAAATCATTTACAAGTGAGTGAAAAAGCACAGATAGAAATGAGCCCAAATTGCTAAAAAGTCATTTTGTCCTATATACACAATCCCCTTTTCTTTGTATCTCAGTTCGTATGGACTTATATTCTCATTCTGCTGCAGAGCCCAGTTCTTGCAGCCAATGCAACTCATTAGCACTCCTGCAAGGCTCACCCCTAACACAACTGTTCCCAGAAAAGTGGTAGGACAAATGTCTGGAAGAGGATTGTCATAGTCCCCTCTCCATGATGAGCTATGGTTGATCCTTCCCTGTTCCCCACTCCTGTTTCTTTCTCTTGGCTGCCAAACTGACGATTCCTGCATACTAGCTCCTAAGCTAAATTTTCAGTGTAGCTGGAGGGGAAAAAAATGAGTTTGTCCATATCAGAGGGAAAGAAAGAATAGAAATTGAGTCCTATCAATCAGCCATGCACTAAAAAAAACAAAAAAGGAAAAAGAACACCCTGCCCACCCAATCAGACTCCTAATTTTATCAATAAATTGCATTATCTCTGCCTTGATTATTTCCACTACAAAGGGTATCTGCAAGGTTATCAAGATCCAAGTGTCTTAATATGATCACAAAGGGATACAGCTGATATTTGTTTTCTGACCAGCTTATGTCCACAACTGATGTCTTTTAAAGGTTTGATATTTTTGCAGACAAGTCTAGGAAGAAACATATGCTGTGCCTTATCACATGTGGAGGCAAGGGTGGTGCGGGGGAGAAGGGAAGTGGGAAGTGACAATGGTTTGAGGCAAGGAAGCCCCTTTTTGTCACTCAGACTTGAGACGTTCTTAGTATCTTGTTAAATACACTGAAAAATGCATATCTCAGTGAAGCTCCAGGAGGACTACTTCATGTTAGGATATTTTATTTTACTGACTGCCTTCTAGACAAGAGAAATCTGATTTCCAAACCTACACAAAAGGCTTGCTGTGCTTTGTGAGTATACTGATGTGGCAGCACTACAGCAGCTGAGAGCTCAAATGGCCGTGCTGCCGGCATACTCAGAAACATGCTACATGCAGGCTGTAGCAAGCTTCACTTAACAAGCCAGATAGGGGGCCTGTCAATTCCTTTCAGGGTTAGTAGCAGGATAAAAAAGCAGTATACGTGGGAAACTATCAAAGCTATTGCAACAAAAAAGAGATGAGGAAATGACTAAAGAAAATTAAAAACCACAAGAAAATCACTGGAAGATACAAAGTACCAGATTATTCACCTATCACACAGATATGTTAGCTTTGCATACACAAATCCAATATGCAGCCCAATTACAGTATGAAAACCAAAAACCTCATTTCAAAATGTCTGGGTGATATTATTATATCATGCTTACCTTTCTCATATTTTCCAGCAGTCATGAAGGCCTCCTGTGTTGAGCAAAGCTTTTTATGGTAAGAAAGAATCTGCTTTGTTATTCTTAATATTTTTCAAGCATCTTTCATTGTAATAAAATATCATACTATTGGCTTGTGGATACATTTATGTATTATTTTTATCTTGATTTCAGTACATATAGGCGTATAGGTTTTCTCCTAATGGCTTTCTGGTAAATGTATGAGCTTTCTATAGTTTGCATCCTGATACAATACTTGTACCTGTCATTTTCTGAAATGATGGATTTTGTTCAGGCAGCAATACAATGCACAAGAGAAAGGTAATACTGATGGCTTATAGCATGTGGACTTGGCTTTGAGGTTAGTAAGTCATTAACATATGGTTTATTCTTGCACATGTTCACACACAGAGTGCCTTCAGGCGTGCAAGGAAGCACAATGAACTGGCAGTGTTTCCTCTGCATGACTTTGCAGAATGCCCTCAGTTTTCTTTTTCCAGGGGCATACCATGCAGATAGAGGCTGAAAAATTCTCTGTTCTGGACAGAGTTAATACTGCTGGAATGGTGAAGCGTGCTTTTGTTTGCTTCCTATGCTTTTTAAGTGTGAATTATGTAAAAAGTAGAGTATTCTCACTTCTGCTTTCCCTTCTAGTATGTGAGTTTTCTAAGTGTTCACTAAGCATGCTTTGTTAGGTAGCTACCCTCACTACACTTTCATAATGCCCAGAATCAATCAGGCTTTTAAACCAGCTTTTTCTTGTCTTTCTTTCATGAAGTTAAATGTAGAAACTACTTTCATAGTTTTTAATTAACAAAAACGAAGGTTCATAGGAGAATTTAAACAGAGAGTTGGAGCAAGTGTCCCTGACCACAGTAGTAACATCTAGAAGCCAGCAGTTATCTCTCTTGGTAACTGTGCAATTACTACAGAAAGTACCAACCAGTGAAAATCCTCAGAAACTTATCACTCTTCTCCGATGGCTGGAAAACATCCATCAATGGGAACACTGGATCTTATTCATCCGGGAAAACTGGATCTTATTCATCCAGGAACACCAATATGAATCAGACCTAAGTGTGTACTAGGAATACATCACTCCACTGTCTCTGGTAGTTAAGAATTTAGAAATGTAGATGTATTAAACAATTTATATGTAGTAAAAAATTTAGAAACAATTTAGATGTGTGGTGAACACATAGCTAAATAAACCATTCACATATTCATGGAATAGTCTACCTTCACTCTGAAAAATAGGTATGAGTAATTTCAAAATGTATTTTCAAGCCTTAGGTGTCAAAATCGTAGCTGTTAACCACAGAGCCTTTTTGAGCTAATAGAGCCTTGTCCACTAAGCTGCAGAGCTCACAAAGCCAAGTCAGCACATCTTTCTTTTCTCTAGCTATTCAGCTAGAAAATATGGCTACTATTAAAGACTCATTCTTTAACAGGTAAGGCATGGGTAAGGAAGAAAGCTCCAGAGCTCCAGGAGTCCTTGCTCAGGAACCACCATATTTAGAACTAATCTGGACAGCCCTAAACATACCAAGTGTGCCTTCATTTTGCTTAATTTTCACCTCAGAGATTAGATGCAATAATATCACTTCTTCCAAATAAAACTAGAGAAGGATGGTAAAGCCATGGGATTTCTTCATACCTTTGGTACCAAAGAATTCACAACCTACATCAAGTAGGGTCTTCCTCCAAAGAGGAACCACTATGCCTCCATCAACCAACATGGAAGTTGGATACTTGCTTCAGGAGGACTGCTTCAGGAAACATCAAAAATGGAGGTGGACTCAATCTCATTCCAAGTTCTACTTTACTTCTGCTAATGGAAAAGTAGCATTAGTTACAAATCAAAACCAAACACAACAAAAACCAAACCAAAAACCAAAACAAAAACAAAAAACAAACCCAAACAAAAACCAAACCAAAACTTTCTTGGTTTATATGGTCTTACTCATGCCCATATTACATCTAGATTTTGGTCACAGACAATGGATACAACCTTTCTTATTGTTTAAAGTATATGAAACACCAGTTCAGCATCAGGCGCAGTTGGGCGGCTGATGGGCAGATAAATTATACTGCAGCCTTTCCTCTCTCATGAGGCAGGAGTACAAGTAACACTAGGCAGAACTATTGAAGGATGGCTCCAGTCCTCTTGCTTCTCCATTTCCCTCATAAGCCTGAACCAATGCAATTGTAATAGCTACCTATTTACTTAACACACTGTTTCATCTGTCTTTTCTCACTTTCTATTCCTCTCACTGTTTTTCATCTCTCACTGCATGTTAAAATCACTAGGTCATTGAGGGAAGGACTGATATCTATTTTGTGTTTATAACAGCCAATATTGAGGTGTTAAAGGGCACCTGTAGGCACTTTCAAAAAACAAGCAAATAATATAATGCCTTTTGAGCCATTACTGTGGCAGCATTAATACTTATTTGCCCCATTGAGCAAAATGATGCGTCCCAAGCAAATGTTATTCTTTTGTAATGTGAATGGTGGTAAATTAAAGTAAGAGGAGACACATATTTCAACTTACCTAACCTTAGTGACTCAAAACAAGTTAAGTCTGCTCAGCTTTCAGTACAGCTGGCTGGAAATTATTCATGTTGCTTTCTACCTCTTCTCCAGGTTTCTTTTCCTCCTGAAATGGACTGAAAGCAGCCCTGAGGAGAAGGACATGGGAGTGTTGGTTGATGAGAAGCTCAACGTAAGATAACAATGTGCACTTGCAACCCAGAAACCCAACCATATCCTGGGCTGCACCAAAAAGAGCGTGGCCAGCAGGTTGAGGGAGGTGATCCTGCCCCTCTACTCTGCCTTCATGAGACCCTACCTGCAGTCCTGTATCCAGCTCTGAAGTCCCCAATATGAGAAGGAGAAGTCCATAGGAGGCCAGTAAGATGATCAGAGGACTCGACCCCCTCTCCTATGGAGATAGGCTGAGAGAGTTGGGCTTGTACAGAATGGAGAAGAAAAAGCTTCAATGAGACCTCATAGCAGCCTTCCAGTACCTAAAAGGGTCTACAAGAAATCTGGAGAAGGACTTTTTACAAGGACATGTAGTGGCAGGACAAGGGGGAATGGCTTTAAACTGAAAAAGAGGAGATACAGATTAGATGCAAAGGGTTCTTCCCAGTGAGGGTGGTGAGGCACTGGCACAGGTTGCCCAGAGAAGCTGTGGCAGCCCCATCCCTGGAATTGTTCAAGGCTAGATTGGATGGGGTTTTGAACAACCTGGTCTAGTGCAAGATGTCCCTGCCTGTGGCAAGGGGGTTAGAACAAGCTGATCTTTAAGGTACCTTTCAACCCAAACCATTCTACGATTCAGTGCTTCTATGATTCTGTAAAATACCATTGATCCCAGTACAGCCTGTAAGAATGAAAGCTCAGTCACACTGTACACGCGCTGTACACATAGACTTCTTGCTCTGTTTGGGAATTAAAACATAGAACAACCTGATTAATATTAGCAACAGCATATCTTTTTGCATAAGAGGTGTTTTAAAGATCTAAGCTAGATCTACAAGCTCAGGAGTGTTCCATCCCAACTAGCAGGAAGCGCAGCAGGAGAGCCAGGAGATCTCCTTGAATGGATAAGGAGAGGCGAAAAAAGGCTTATAAAAGGTGGAAGCAAGGACAGGCAGCCTGGGAAGAATACAGGGATGTTGTCCAGTAAGCTAGGGACCAGGTTAGGAAAGCTAAGGCCAGTTAGAATTAAACTTGGCTAGGGATGTGAAAGGTAACAGGAAGGGATTCTATAGGTACATGGCAAATAAAAAGACAGACTAGGGACAATATGGACCCTCTTCGGAAGCTATCAGGAGAACTGGCTACCCTGGATTCGGAGAAGGCTAAGGCTCTCAATGACTTCTTTGCTTCAGCCTTCACTGGCAAATGCTCCAACCAAGCCACCCAAGTCTTGGAAGGCAGATGCAGGGACTGTGAGAATGAAGACCTTAGACCCACTGTAGCCACGGTAGGAGAGAATCTGGTTGGAGACCATCTAAAGAACCTGAATGTGCACAAGTCCATGGGACCTGATGAAATTCATCCACGGGTCCTGAAGGAACTGGCAAATGAAGTTGCTAAGCCACTGTCCATCATATTCGAAAAATCATGGCAGTCATGTGAAGTTCCCGACGACTGGAAACAGGAAAACATAACTCCCATTGTCAAGAAGGGGAAAATGGATGACCCAGGGAACTACAGACCAGTCAGCCTCACCTCTGTGCCTGGCAAAATCTTGGAGCAGATTCTCCTGGAAGGCATGCTA
>WYDI02022339.1:3661-32629 GCA_009867235.2 Psittacus erithacus
TGCTCCATCCCTGGCAGTGTTCAAGGCCAGGTTGGACAGAGCTTTGGGTGACATGGTTTAGTGTGAAGTGTCCCTGCCCGTGGCAGGGGGGTTGGAACTAGATGATCTAAGGTCCTTTCCAACCGTAATTATTCTATGATTCTGTGATTCTATGATTCTATGTACTTGCTTAACCTCAGGGTACTTGAAAAAGGGATTGTATGGTACAGTGCTTGCACCTGTCAGTCCCAGGCATAAAGTTCCATGTTAGTGGCCTGCAGGTTATGCAGTGATAAATCAGCAACCAGTGTCGCAGGCTTGATCTGCTTCACAGTAGTCTACTGCATTGTTGCTGTGACACAGATTGTTACAGTGACCTTTCTTTTGTGTGCTTCTTTAAAAGCTGTTGTAGAGTAAGTTAGGTTAAATTTATTTAAAGAACATCTCTACACAGATTCTGTACTGTACTTGTTAAATCATGGTTTAAGACATCATTTATTCACTGCTGCGGCATTCAAGGCTTAGAAAGCTTTCAAAATTTGAATCTTGGAAAGGCTTTAATTTTTTTAATAGGGACATTTTGAGTCTTTGGTCGTTTCTTCAGCCAGCTAGTGAAATAGGTACAGTAGCAGCTAACAGATGGCCTTAATGCATCTTTAATGCAAGTTGAGGGCAACAGGTAGAAGTATTTTGTAACTTTTCATGCTCAGAACACTGCAGTGGTAGATCCCCAGTATCTCAAGGGAATTTATTAAGATGAAAAAATCAGTATGTGACATGGTTGAAATCAGGTGACATTCATACATGTAAGTGGTGAAGCCTATTCTTAGTTATGACTGAACCACAGCTAGGCTGTGTGAATTTCTGTGATTCCTGAAGGCTACAGAATGATTGTTTTACTTGATGCAGACTGATTTATTTTCTGGAAGTTGTTAGAATATTCATCGTTTGCTCTATGCCTCTGTTCTTTAGTCTATAGAAGACTCGATGGCACAGTTGAGTGTTGTAGTAACAACAGCCTCACAGACATTTGCTTTTCATATAGCAATAACTTGGACAGCCAACTGGTAAGTTATGTAAACTGCTAATTTTTATTTTTATTTTTTTAATCCGAAATTATTTAAATTAAATCAGTAATATTTACCAACATTTATGCAGCATACTTAAGTGTTTAGTACAGTTTTGTAGTAAGGGGGTGTGTGTGTGTTATTCTCCCCATTTAGAGCTTAAAAAGGCCAAAATATTAGGAATTAATTTTCCCATGACCATTCAGGAATTCTCTGGAAGAATCAGAAAATATCTTATACCCCTCATTCCTTTAGGCAGAAAGACCTCTCTCCCATTTTCACCACTGGATGAGGAATATTAGTGAGAAAAACAACTTTTGAGAGCAGTGTGAAATTGCTTCTTTTGGTGCTTCAGTCTTAAAGGTACTGAGCACTATAATCAAAGCGAAGCACTGAATTATGTGTTCAGTTATCTGAAGCTAGCAGTTCTGGTCACTGGGTTAAACTAAAAACATGGAAGAGAAGGTCCTAGGGATTGCCCAGTTTCTCAAATCAGAGCCTCTATTTGATTCCTTTTTCACCATGTTAATTTTCTTGTGGCATGTGGAGCCATATAAAGTTTGGCAGCAGGATTTTGACTTACTCTCTTCAAGATGCAGAAATGTTTATTAAAGTACATGACCCAGATTGACAGTGCTGGAATCTTTCTAACAGTTCTCTTTACAAGAAAAAGCACAGATATCAACTGTGTAAACTTTTCTACACATACCAGTTCATCATTGTTCTGAAGACTTGTGATAAATACCTAAAGATAGGGAAATAAGTCAGTTCCTACATCTGCTATGTTTACAGTTTCTATGATGGTAAACTTCCAACGCCGGGGTGGTTTTGTTGTATTTAGCCACTAAGAACTGAGCCTAGAGCAGCAGTTCATTTGAAATATATCTGTGGCTGGTAACATCCTGGAGTTCAGAAAGATATGATAAATCACTACCCCACTGAGTTTTGACATTCTTAAGCTCATGACTGCTTCTTAGGAACGGAAGAGAAATAAAAGCATCCAGAAGCCTGACTTTCAAGTGTCCTTAGACAGGCTGTGGGTTTTTTGAACAATTATTTTAAACAGTCTTTGCAGTGCTATACAGCAGGATTTGAAAGCATGCGCTCTTCCCCTCATTAGAATAGGCAGAGCTTGTATTAAAGTTAATGGAGAGTGTCTGACACTCATGCATCTATGGGGAGTGTAACTATCAGGCTAAGGAAGAAAATCCTTTTCTTTTTTTTTTTTTTCCCAAGGCAAACAGTAGATGAAGAACTTTCCTTGCTTGTGTTTAAGAACAAAAGGAAAACTATCACTGAGCTTTTATGAGAGACATGAGGGGGAGAACCGATTTCCTGTTCCGTTCTGCTGTACTCTCTTTTGGCCTGTGGGGAGCAAGAAAGATCTGGTCTTTCAGCCTGCAGAGTGAAACAGTTGAGAATGGTTTCTTAGCTACCCCAGAGCCGGTAGGTTTGTTTGCTGAACATAAGGTTTTGTTCAGCCAAATAAGGTTTTAAATCAATGAAGACAAAAACTTTTTGAACAGTTTGAAACTTGTTTGTTGATGCAGGCTCTGTTCATTAAAAATCACTGACTTATGTTTAGATGCCTTGATTTTTTTGTTGTGCATGTGTGTACATTTTTAAAACCAGCTTTTATTCCAGTACATGTGCACACCCTCTTTTTCACATTCCACCAAAAATGGTATGACAAGCTGAGTGTGTGTCAGGTAGAGGTTCTGAAGGATTTGACGAAACCCCCAAAAAATAAGATTTCAGCTCTTCATGGGCTGGTAGTATATCAGTGAGGCACTTCCTTTGCTTTAAAAAGGAATATGTGGTACCTTTTATTTTGATCTGTTGGAAAATACCCTTATATTTTATAACCTTTTTAAATGCCCTTTGCAGTATACCTGTCTGCCAGCACGAAAAGTTATCGAAGCCAGCAAAGTCTGTCGAACCAACATGGACTGCCAGAAAGACTTTGTTCCTAGTTTTTGTGTGACTCCTTCTTTAGAGAACCAAACAAGGCTAATCAGGGTAAAACATCCACCCCATATTGACATGCTGTATGTAGGACACCCTATGCATCTTCAGTATACAGGTTGGTATTACTTATTAAAATGGTTCAACAAAAAAGTGATTTATATTGTGGTTTACTTTGCCTGCCTGCTTGTACAAGGTTTTGGAGCGCTTGTCAATTAACTCGTTTAATGCAGAATCCATTTCTTGTCACAGCCAGTGGAGAGACATGGACTGCTCAGGCCTAAAATGAAATGTGCACAGAGCAATGATTTACAAAGGTAATAGAAACCATATGTGAGATGGTTTGTTTAGGGTTTTTTTCAGAAGAGTATGGAAGGGCTATTTCTATGACAGATCTCACTCAGGTTAGTCAAGGGAACCAGTCACCTACATTTTCCTAACACATAAACTCCTCAGAATGATACTGTAAAATCTCTATGGCATCTTACTCTTAACACTTTGCCTGGAATATTAGCATGACTGCTTACATCACATCTAATATCCCAGGTGTCTGTGACAGACTCCCATGACTACCAAGCCACAAGTACAGTCACAACATAGTTTTTTCCTGATTATGTTTTTATTTATTTGAGTACTCTAAGTTAAATAACATGTAACAGTTCAATTTCTGACTGACTTTGAAATGGATTATGGCTCTCCTTTAGACAAACTTATATTCTTGAGCCAGGTAGAGTAAAAAGTAATTCTGCTCTTGGAGCAAGCATGGAAAGAAAGAACAAACACATCAACATCCCTACTTAGTAGCTTGAGTGGCATGTTGAAAATTAGCTTCAGATGGGCTTAAAAAAGCATGAAGCATTAAACTATTGTCCCTTCCTGTGAGGAACGTGTCTGTTCCTCACAGACTGCTATACCTCACAGGGAGATTTTGCTTCAGACATCTTCAAGTACCTCCTTAACAAGGCATGGTATTTTTCTGACTGAAGTACAAGAGTGCTTTTGAAACAGTAATGAAATCAGGTGGTGTAAATCCATTAGCATTATTGCATAAACATATGTTCAGTTAATCTGTCAGTCATCTTTCTGTGCTGGTCATGTTTTTGAGCCCAAAATATGATCTCTTCACTTGTTATTTCTGCCCTCGTGCCATTTAGGGGGAAAATGTTGTTCACCTGTGTATCGCTAACACACAGTTCTATATTTGGTGGCATCTGTTCCAAATGCAGCAACAAATTTTAAGAATAGAGTTTGATAATTATTATAAGTTCCCTTCCTTGGTCTCTAACAATACAAACTTTGTGTGCTGTGGAACAATTGATATTGTTCTCTTTTCCAATATGTTGGAATGATGGAGTTTCAGCCAGTGTTTCCTGTTGAACAGTAATTCTGCAAAACAATTGAACCTGTAAGTCTTTCAGAAGTCAGAAAAAAAAGGTATTGGATCTAAAGAGGTAGTTTTACTTTAAGAAGTTACTGTGTGAAAATGCAATTTACAGTATATTTACAGGAATATAATTCTAAAGTGATTTACTGTACACTGGGAATTGCACATTGGATGTGTTAATTTCAAAGGTAGAAGCTTGACTTCATTGCGAACTTTGCTGTGAATGTAACCTATGCACTGTGTTCCTCTTAGAAAAAAAACAGAGCTAAAATTATAGGATCCTGGCTTGGGCAGCAGGTAGTCTACTGTAGTATCATGAAGTCTCATGTATTCCAATGAAACAGCTTCTAAATATTTCAGACTTAACTTTGCATTCTACAACACTGGCTTTGGACCATCAGGTTTTATTTTTTTTTTCTTTTTCCCCCAAATGCAACTGATCAAAATGTGGTAACCATTTTTATTACAGTTAAAAAAAGGAAAATAATTTCTTCCTCTACTGTATGAATTTTGAAACAGGAATATGTTTTAGTGAAATGTTTTGTGCTTTAGTGTGATCTTTCTACCTGCAAGAAACATTACTTTTTAGAGTGGTGCTACATTTAACACACAGCCTCATATGGGAGTTGCACTAGTGCATACTCTGACTTTACTTTCTCTAGAAATGTCACTACAATAATGTTCGAAAAACATTCTAAGATTATTGTATGTATTATTTTCTACTTAGGTTTGTACTGTTGTCATGATAGTCCTGCTATATGGAGAAGAAGTAATTATTTCATATTTTTTCATTTGAAACTAGCTTCCAGACACAGAATTTCAAAAAAGCAAAACAAAACACAACCACAAAAAAAAAAAAAAAAATCCTGTTAAGAAGCATAATCCTGAGTGAACTTACACTGCTGGAGATTTAGCCAAAACTAAAACAGAAGGAATGATTAGGAATGCATGTTGTTTATGACGGACGCATTAATCCATTCTGATAGCCTTCTCTCTGTAAAAAGTACCCATATAATGAAATGTAAACTCATACTGTAGGTTTAATTGATGTGGAATTGCTCAAGACTTCTAGACTTTTACTGCAGGCCAGTTATGTTCTAGAGGCTTTCCCTGTGTTGGGCAGGTGATATGTAAGATTGAAAGGGAGAGCCCTGTCATTATTGCCATGCAACTCTGCAGTGTTTCTTCTTTTGTGAGGGTTTTTATTCCTTCATGTGATTTCTGGTGTTGCAAAATCTTGGCATCCTTCTCTGGGTCTTGTTGGTTAGGAAGAATATGGTGACTAACATTCACGTTTGGAATTTACGCTGTTTGAGGGAAGATCATATCCCTGAATGTTCCTCTATCTGCATTGCCCATCAAGGATCAAAACCTGCATTTCCTTCATGAAAAGAAGATGGAACTTACCTAGAAGATAATTTCCCCAAATTGGACAAGTCTCCTACTTCTCTTGTATCCAAATCTTCTAAAAAAAAAAAAAAAAAACCAAAAAAAAAACAGAAAAAACACACTTCCTAGCTTTGGGGAGTTTTTTTGGTCAATAACAGCCTTAACCCTGATGGAGAGTCTGCTACAGTGTGGTTTCTCAGTATTTCCATGCTTGTTTTCCCTTACTGCTGAAGATGATCCTGCTTTGCTTTCAACCTATATTTAAAGGATTGCATGTTCTGGAGACCACACAGAAATAATCTCATGCCATACTGTCCCTCTCCTCCATAGCATCCATGCTCTTACCCCATGAAGAAGTTTTGAAAAGCTCTTTCGTCAACCTAGTCTCCAGATCACTTCTAATTAAAGTTGTGTCCCTTGTGCATTCTTCTCAATATTTGTGAACACTATCTAGCATTAGCCGACAAAAGAAATGTTAATTCCAGGTCAAAGAATTGCTTAATTGGAGTGGGAAAACAATGACTATTTTCTTTCACCCAGCCTCATTGCTGTTCACCCCTTCCCAGCAATGTCTTTTGAAGGCAAGGCTGAAGAATGTAATTTCTGTAATTCTTGTGTTATTTGTTGAAGGGCAGATTTGCCTGCTGCCATTAGGTTTAATCCATTACAGCCACTAAATTCATTCATTGTCTCATATTACAGTGTCTAGAGCTCAGTCCAGTATCTTCCTGAAGAGTTTTTTTGTGTGTTCGGTATTGCTTCAGCAGCAAGGTTTGGAGTTTAGATCCATTTCTAGCAACTGTCAGTGACAACAAAAAGGGAAGGAGATGAGTAATCCATTCTCAGTGCAGGAATCTCAATTCATTCAGGTTCAGGGTGGTAACTTGTCAGTGGCCATTAGGTGTTTGTCAAGAGGCAGTCAAGCTTTGAAATTACAGTATACTGTCTTTTGAAGCCTTTGGCTGCCTCAGCCATTTTGCTATTTTGGCTCTTGAACAAGAGGTCTGATCAGATGTTCTGATACCAGCCTTCAGCTTGATGAGTTGTTTTCTTTGCATGTCACTTGACTTGGATGCCTCTGACTTTCTGAACTGGATGTTGTCCAGGATTTGTGTCTGTTATGTTCTTCACTTAGTAGTCCAACAGGCTTACTTTCTCTCAGTTTCCTTAAATCAAAGGTCTTCCTTAAGCTAAGGTAAGTGAGGGAACATGATTTTCAAGCTGTCTTGGCATATCTATGGCAAGTTTGGTGTTGGAAAGTTCTCTGCTTGTTGCCACACCAAACCATTCTTTTTTTGGGACTCCTTGCTATGCAAATCACTCCATCCTATGGTGTGTTTGCTGGTTGGACTCATCACAAGGGGCTTTATTATCAGAAGAAAATGTGTTTATTTGACTGAATGGACCAGTTCTCTGCCAGTAGCGCCTTTGGAACTACTTTCCCCTCATCTTTGTTCCAACGTCCTTGAATTGTTTATTGAACCTGAAGAAATCTGATTCTCACTCTTACCTAAGATATACCTAAGAGCACTTTTGGTATGTTACTAGTGCTCTGAGTTTCCCAGTGTTCTCTTAGCCTATGGTTTTAAAATTTCTCAAGGAGTGGATTAAATTGTTCTTTTTCCAAGGGATGTTTGTACTGAGTGGGATTTGAACCCTCCCTTTCACATATATCCGTGGAGATGATATTTCTGTTCCTGTAACTTTTCCTCAGGCTGTTAGGGAAAATTCAGGCCATTGTGCCTGGCCTCAATTCACATCCAGAGCTTTTCTTTGGGGACAGTGACTATTGTTGATACCATGCAAGTTCATTCTTCAGGTAATTTTCTGATTCTGCCTTAATTTACCGATACCTCTTCCTTTTGGGGATAAGACTATGCTATACTATGAGTGGAGCCTTGTAGAAGGAAAGACGTCTTTCTTACACCTGTCACAGAACTAAGGCTTTCAAATGGTCCCTGAGGCTGGCAAACAGAGACTGCTGTTTACGTTGAAAGACTGTGTCAAGACTTTTTATGAGACAACCCAGATGGAGCATCCCCATACTAAGAGAGTGCACTCCGGGAGGCCTCAAGCTACCTCAGTTTTCTTTGAGGAGTCTTGCTTAAACATTTGACATGCAGCCAGCTGAAGCTTCAGAGAAGTTACAGTACTAAAGAAATGTTTCAAGGTCATGTGGTGCTTGACGCTGCAATTTTCCAGTTACTATTTATATGAAAGATGCTGACTCCTGCCTCACAGCTTTTTAATACTAAGTTCCATCTTGGAGTCACGGTCACTCATCAGAAGACAGAAAAAGAAGCAACTTACGTACTGGCTAACTAGTGTTGTGTAGTGCAGCTGTGTATCATAGAATCATAGAATGGTTTGGGTTGGAAGGGACCTTAAAGATCATCTAGTTCCAACCCCCTGCCGTGGGCAGGGACACCTTCCACTAGACCAGGTTGCTCCAAGCCCCAACCAACCTGGCCTTAAACACTGCCAGGGATGGAGCAGCCACATGATCTCCTAGCTGTCAATTTCTGAGAGTGACTGCAGAATTCTGCACCCTATCTGCACCCACTCTTCTACATCATGAGCTCAGCCTCACATTAAGGGGTCTTCTGCAGGTATTGTAAGAAAATTTTCTGGCCGTCTGAGAAAGTACACGTGTGCACCCACAGTATGAATGTATACATGTGGGCTGCATATGTTGGAAAAAGTCTGGTAGCTATAATCTTTATGTTTTTCTTTGAAAAGGACTTGAATTACACAATGTGGTCTTTATGACTGCAGGTGTCCAGTTGCCTCTGAAAATACATATCTTAGATCTGCTTTCACAAAAATCATGCTAATTGTGTTTTGTGGAGTGACTTTACTGTGATAGTGACCATGTTTAAGAAATATTTAGTGGCTGCACTCTTAACAACTAAAACAAAAAAAAATCATACTTAGGTTGGTTATTCATCCTTGAAGAAATGTCATTTCAGATCTGATTTTTTTTGCAGCATTATAATCTAAAATTCATAATTTATAATCCTGGAATGACTGTTCATGTTTTGTGTATTTTTATATCTCCATTTCAGTAAGTCTCAGCAGTTTTGTACCACGACAAAACTTTCTAAGCATCGATCTGCCTGTGGTGATAGAGACATTTTGCAAGTATCCTTTGAAGTATGTTTGTTCTTTTAAGGCAAGAAGAGCACTGTTTTGAATTTGGTGACCCAGCAAAATTTCAGTTGGATATCATTTTAGACAGGATGTCTGAAACATTTCTGTAGAGTTTTGACATCTTTATCCCTTCTCTGCATTGATTATTGTCTGTGTGCCAAGCTCAAAATGAAATGTCTCACTTCCTTGTGCTTAGTAGGGTATTTTTGGTCAGTACTTTGTTTGACTCTTTTCTTGAGGGTGAGTCTTTACAGCTCTGACAAGAAAGTCAAAGTGAGCCTGAATTTACAGCAGGGTAAATGAGATGTTATTGCTAGCTTTGGTATGTTGGATTTTTATAATTTTTTTGAGTCATTATACTGAACTAAATAAGAGTGTATGGTTATTTTGGTTTTGTTTTATTCAACAGAAAAGAAAACCCAGCCCGTTAAAAAATCAGGATCATAATTCAGTTAAAACATGCTTATTAATGAACAAGATGATATATATGCATAAAGATCAGTAGGCTTGAATATGGCTAATCTAAGAACCCTTTGCCTTAGAAATGGAAATGTTTATGCATGGCTTTAGAGCAATTAAACACTGTAGTTCAATGTAGTCCATAAAACTGGAGTTAAGATGCTACATATGCTCCCCTTTTCTGGAAACACACCAAGGTTCATGCTGACCCAGCCGCTTTCTGAGTCTTACGTCTTTTTGTCCGGCTGTAACAGGATGGAGGTGAGTATTACAGTTAGCAAGCTTTTACCAATAATAGAAATATTTTACCCTTGCCTTACTGTCACGTGCACATGCATGTACAGAAATCCACTCAACTTTTCTGGCTAACAGGTAAGTAGGAGAGAGAGGCCAGATTTCCAGTTATATTCCAGGCATTTACTTACTCCAGCAAGGGAGTGTTTTGGAAAATATTTCTAATCATTATTTCATACTAGGTCATAGGTCTAGAATACCTTCTTACTTCAAGTGTGGTGTCAGAGCTATAACCTTCCTCCAAAACCACACAAAACAAGGGAGGAAGATGGGCAACGTTAAGTGTGGCTTTGCTGTCTCCTGCTTTCATCTGAGTCATGAAGACTGCAGGTTGTTTTAAGTATCCAAACCTAGTGCTTAAAAAGAAATGAATCTATAAAGGCAATTCTCTGAGCTGGGTATATTATGGGATAAAACTCATTATATAATTTCTGTGGAACAGAATGGCAGCTAAGAAATACAACTCTGAGATGCTTCTGCATATTAGAAATAAAAAATACATTGTGTGGTTTTTTTGTTTGTTTGTTTTAATTGAAAATTATTCATGAACCTTAACTAATGTCAAACAGGTGCCTCATTTCATTGTCTGGAGCACTGGCAGTTATCAATGCTGTACCCTGCTTTGCTTTGGATGGTCAGTGGATATTAAATTCATTCCTGGAAGCCACTCTGAGCACCCTTATTGTAGAGAAACAAAACAGAGAGCTTGTTGGCTTTTTAATTTTGCTTGCTGGTAGTGCACTTTTGGCTGCCAATGTTGCACTGGGACTTTGGATGGTGACAGCGCGATAGAACATTGGATACATTTCCATCAGTTCTCAAAGTACACAGACATAATGAATCCATTCCCTTTTAAAACTTGTTCAGTGCTGAGACTGAAACAATTCCCTTAAAATGACACTGAAAGAACATTGAGTGGTGGCTCCTGTTTTAATTTAAAACTATATAACCTTGTGCCTGTGGTCATGGGAAATCTAATAGAAAGAAGTATGAATCTTTTTAGATATCTTTTTAAGCACTGTGCTAATCTGAGGGAGATTGTATTGTAAAGATTCACAGGAAAAAGCCTAAGAATTAATTCAGATCTCAAAGTAAGGGAATTATTGGCCTCAAATGGATTAAAAAACACTTAGGTTTTACTTTACAATTTGAATAATTGTCAGAAAATCAGTGTGGGCTGTGATCACTTCTCAGTCAGCACAGTCTTGAGTGTCTTGTTTTGGTTTTTTTCTATCTGGTATTTTACCAAACTGGACTCTGAGAAGCCCTAAAGTCTGATCTTAAAATGGTGAAAAGCTTAGTAGTTGTTTACCATGTGGTAATGAGGAGAGAAAGGCCATATGGGTTAGTATCTTTCCTTTTCACCTGGCCAAAATGACTGGAAGCATGTTGTCCTCAGGATGTAGATGAGAAGTGTCAGCATCTGTTAGGAATGAAGCATGTGGGAGGATAACAAAGCCCACGTCTGTGTTTTTTACAAATTCAGTTGTATATTTTCATACGCAGCTGAAGACTTTTTAAAGGCAATATTTGTCAGCAATAGCTACAAAATAACCAGAATTTAGTTTCTGAGTGCTGAAGTATTCTGTGCACAGTTATTCCTAAGTGATAAATGATGTTTGTGTTGTTTACTCAGAAAAATAATACTGTTATTATTAAACTACACCCGTTTACAGTTAAAAGTGAAACCTGTTGTTTTTTTGGTATCTATCTCCTGATGCTATGCATGTAATATGTACAGTAACTCACTGATGGTTTTCTGTCTTTCAAAGGGTTGTTTTACTTTGTTAGAATTCATTCTGTTCAAAGATAGCTAACAAAGATGTCTAGCTGAAGCTGGTCTTGGACCACAGTCTTTTAGAGGAAGAATATGATTGTGAATTGAACTATTTAAATGTTTGGCTTTGGTTTTGAAATGAATACAGACCATATCCTTCTTATTAAATGAACAGTGGTAGAATAGTCAGTATTTTGCTGACTGAAGTGTCTGACATACTTTGAAGCTCTAATGTCTGAAATATTTTGTACCTGATAGAATTATATATTGGCTGTTGTGTCCTCCTGTGATATATTGTCTTGTTTATATAAATCAGGTGCAGTCAGAGCTTGCCTCAATATAGTCTGATATTTCAAAAAAAGGCAAAAAAGCCTTAGTGTGGAAATATTTGAGAGAGGAAAGTTTTGAAAAGTACCCTGCAATTTCTGCCTTGTACAGTGCTCCTTGTGGAAGACACTGCAGCTCAGAGTTCTTTACAGAAATGGCCTTTCCATCAGGAACTGAAGTGGAAACTAAGCTCATGAATACTGGCCTGCAGGGAGTACTGGAGCATTCATGACCAGCTAACATAGATGCTCTTGCCACTAGAGATAAAAGCTGGGATAATTTTAGAAGTGGGGCTGAGCCCAGTTCCTGTTGCTACAGTATGAATTCATGACTATGGTGTTTGCATTTGCCTGCTGATGTGCTATTGTATTTTTGCACAGTAGCCTTCACACTGAAGATGTATTCTTTTCTCGAGATGATTCAAACAGTAGTGGGAGAGCAAGTTTGTTTGTTGTTGTGTTACTTTACTTACCTGTCCAGTGCTGTCACAGATCGGGGTGGTCTCTTGAAGTTCGGCTCTTGAAGTTCACCTCTGTGAGGTGGCGGTCCCATACCTCTCATTTTCAGTCATTTCAACTCAGGCATGTCGGCACAAATCCCAGTTAGAGTAAGTTCTCCAGCCAATCCAGCCTGAGTTGGTCCCTTTGGGGACTGTTAAAAGTCACACAAAGTGCAAGAAATTAATCACGAACTATCGGAATCTGCCAGCGGGCTTCTCTTTCTTTCAGAGATGCCCTGAAAGTTTAACTCATCATCACTCCTGGAAACGCATAGGGGTTTTAGGGTAGCAGTTCTGATAGGCTACTCCGCCATCTGTCTGGACAGGAGGAATAGGAGCAGCGTGGCTCTGAGGTTATGTTTCAGAAGCCTGCTCACTCTCACCTGAGTGGCTGTTTACTAACCTGAGCTCTTTTTTTAACATGGCTCTATGCCACTTTTCTCTATCTCAGTGTCTTGTCCAGTCTACAGTGCACAAAATTAATTTGCACTTCGGTGTTTTAATGCAATGTAGTAAGACAGGGTATTTACTTTTCAAAACGGCTACTATTTATGTATCTGTTGCTGTCTTACTGTCTAAAACAACAACAGATACATCTGTGGTGACTTCGAAAATATTCTGTGAAATAAACATTTCAAATTTGGTACTTTATATCTTTATTCATGATGACTACAACTGCTTAGGGGAATCTTCTGGCATAGTACCCCACCTGGAGATGTAGGTAAGGGATTTAAAAAACAAAGTTTCTGAATTAACTCATAGAAGTTACATCTGCGACAATGAGGCTGGCAGGTTGTTCCTGGTTATTTAATGAGCTACCAAAACATGATGTTTTATCAAAGGGAACTAAATCCAGTCCATTTTAATTTACGCAATCACTGAAAGCCACAGTTCTCCTAAGTAGAACTTCAGTCTGTGTTTTCACCTCATAATCAAAGAGGGTAGAGAAGACATCGGTCATGGTTTTAGCAAAACACACTAATACACTGTAATGACCCTGATTATCTTATGTGTGAGAGAGACTACTAGAAGTGTTTAAAAATAATTCCTGAGTCTTGTTCTCCATGTGCTGGAGTTCTGCTAAATAAGGGTTGATTTACATATGTACGGGTGCTTTGAATCAAGACTTTAAACAAACTGGGTATGAATGGTGACCCAGCACACTTTAGATTACCTCTGGGCAAGGGTAGTAGTTAAGGTGCACCACTCTGAAGAAACAGTTGTTCAGTGGATGCATTTCATTCTCTTGTAAGCCTAACATGCGGATTACATTCTGATAAGCACGTACCATACATACAGCTACTGGGAGTAGTTTTGCTGGGTTCCTGTTTGTTTGGCAAGAGAGAACACAGAAGGACACAATGGTTTTTGTGTGTTGGATTTTTACTTCGGAGTTTTTGCAATGTTTCTTCTATTTCTGTTTTTGTAAAAATTGAAAGGAAGCTTTTCATTAAAATGAAATCTTTCCACATCTCATTCTAATTAGCCCTTCAGAAAGATTCTGTATTCTTTAATACAGAATCCATCAATGTAATTATAGGGCATATTGACTGAGTATAAAACAGAACACTTAAAGATTGGATGGAGACTACTATTTATGTATATACTATGCATTTTAAATCTGTATCAGATGGAAAAAATAATGTCTAACATTGGGAACTGTTATATGTAGCTTTTACTTGAAAACTGCCAGAATTTCATGATTATAATCAGTCATTGTTCTAACTTGGTTTTTTATGAGATTTTTTTTATATTAGCAAAGACTTCTGCAGCATGTTTTGATAATGCATGATATGAGATGAAAATGGCTAAATTCTTAGCATGTGGGATGTTGCACACTCTTTGCTAACTTAGGAAATTAAAACCATCTTGCTTCTGTACAAGTAAAATGAAGAGACTTCACTAGAAAAGGTATAGGTGAACTTGCAGATTTGTCAGCCCAAATTTATGAGCCATGGTGGAAAATCTGTTAACTTATTATCCTTTTTATCTAGAATGAAACAGAAAACTGTATTGAGAGTAATTTCTTCAGTGATGATGATTCTGTGTTTGTGTATTTGTGTGTGCACATGCACACATGCGTATAATAGATACATACACAACCACAGTCTGTATTGCTGCTTTTTTCAGGGATAACTTACAGCAGTCCTCTATAATGTGCAATGTAGGGTTGTTTTTTTTTCCTTCTCTCTAAATTCCATGGCTTTCTTTGGATTTTAAAATGGCATCTATGTTTTTCTCCCATAACTACTCTAACTTATTTATTAAGTGATGGACATAATCTAACCACAGCTGCATGATTTTGTTCAGCTGGTGTTTAAAATATGTTTCTTGCCTTCTGTGAGGCCTCAGCTACAAGTATAATAAACACAGATTTTCCAGGGCAACTAAAAGAGGTCAGTCTTAGAATCCATCACTGTAAATGCTGCTGTCTGTGCTGTTCTGAATGATAACTGGGATGAGTGAGACTAGTTAGAGTATGCTGAAAAATAATGTTTTCAGGACAGATGTCCCCATGGCAATGAGGGTGTTTCAGCTTTCTTGAAATAAGGATATATTTTTGTTCAGTTTAGAATATCAACAATTCAAGTTCTCCCAATAGTTTCTTATATATTTTACACAACGGCAAAGGATGACCTGTAGCAAATATTTTTCTAAATAATTCTGTGTCTTCTCTCTGTAAGGTCTTAATTTGTATCTGGATATCATTTATGGCAGATGAAGAAGGGTTATAAAGGTTTTTGTAGCATCATCTGTATTCAGTTGCTTTAAAAATATGTAAATTAAACTCTAGAAATAAATATTTATGTATTCTGTGCACCTGCATTCAGACCAGTTTCTACAACCAGTCTTGCCTCAGCTTTGTTCTTGTGACCTTGTGAGTAAGGAAGCTGAATCTAGTTCGGGTAAGACCCAGCATTAGCAATTATTTTATACTCTCTTGTTTCTGAGCAGTACTTATAGATTAGTTATTTAATGTGGAAGTTATCTGCAATACATATCTTGTATTAATGCAGCATATGGGAAGCATTTTACTAGGGACTGCCAGAAAACAGCAGCTCTGTGACTCTTTCTTGTTCCTTGGACTCATCCACTACAATCATGTGAAGAGCAGATGGCAGCGACTAAGGGCAGCGAAGAACCTGCTTATGGCAGCTTTATGAAACCTTCTCAGTGCTGACCTAGTGTGAAAGGACAGGAACAAAGGGCAGGATATGACACTGCAGTTCCATTCATTCCATTTACATTGGCATGAAATGTGAAAAGAATTTGTAATTAACATTTCAGAGCATGCAGATATGTTTTCCAGCCCTTCACTGAATCATTCAGTGACTGGTGGTCAGACTTTTGGGTTTTTTAACACTTGTCATTCCACTGATAAATATGTGCTGAATAAGTTGTATGGGTAATTGTAGCTTATTTAGCAAAATGGACTTTGATATTTCTCACCTCTACATGTTCATATTGTTTTTTACAGCACCATAGTGTAATTGACCTTCATTTGATATTAGTTTGAAAGTTTGGATGCTATTTCTAAGCCATCACTAGAGAAATAATCTAGTTTCTTCCTTCCCAAGTTGTTTGTTAATATTTTAAATTCCTCTTTTCCCTACATAACTTTGCTTTTATACTTCCTATGGTCAGATGATCTTATCTGAAGCCTGTCAGTGGAATATGTATTGTTTTGAAATTCACTGTGGGGTTTTTTTCCTCTACATAGCCTTATTTTTCTCACTGACTCACAGCTGTGGAATGTTAGATTTCTAGACCCTTTGTTCCCACTATGCATTGTTCATGATCGTGGGGTTTTGGGGGTTTTTTTAAAGAAAAAAAAAGACAAAAAAAAAGAAAGCTTCATTTTGAAAATGTCAGTTAACGAATATATGGAACACTTTGAATAATGTATTGTGGTTTTGTTTTGTTTTTTTTCTCTTATTTAATCAACCAAACAATAAGTATTGTTTTCGATGTGTGATAAATGTGTCCTGCAAATAAATTCATTGTTTGATTGTTAATGTGCTTGAATCTGTTTTTAAAAATAAGGTAAGGGTGACATAATTCCTTATTTGTGGCAATTACTGTATTCTCTCAAATATTCTTATACTCTTTGTGTGTAATTTGTATTCTCTCTGGGTCCTGACAAGGTACCCCAAGGTACCATTATCCTTTTCAGTATCTGACTACCCCCTCAAATTAATAATAAGTATTACTTTACTTTGCCTTATTTACCAGTTTATCACAGTAATAGTTTGAGTTACACTAGAAATACATCCAGACAGACACCTATGCACTATTCTGGAGTAAGTTCTTTTTAGGGTAAGTTTGTTTTAATGTGACTGAGGTACACAATGACTGCCTTATTTAGAGGAGCAAATGCCTTTCTCTGGTGTTAGTTCCTATGTAATTCTTCTCTTACAGAGCTATGGACTTCTGTTAGCTTTGTTTGTAGTGGAATATTTGACATGGATACCATAGTCAAGAGGAGTGAAATCACCTCTCTGGGTGTTAAGGCCAGCCCTGTGTGAAGAGCTTAGAAAGGCAGATCTTCAAATGACATTAAAGTGATGTTGTGTATAACAGCCTTTGATTTGTATACACAGGCCAGCCCAGAGCTGGGCACATATTCTGACTATATACACATATTCTGTATGAGTTTACTTTGGTATCTAGATGCTACCTGTGACAGTGTTAGCATGGTGTAACCAAGTTGTTTAGCTTCATCTGAGAATGAAGTTTTATTGCTCTGTTCCTTGAGGATGCTTATCTAGAGTCAGCCAGATTATTTGTGCTGAGAACTAAATTGTCCTTTGTGGCGTATTGGACAAGCTGTTACTTTATACAAGCAGAGCTGTTTCAGCAAGCATGGCTTTATTCCCAGATGAAAGATTACCGTGAGAAGGCGGCACAAAGCACAGATCAGACACATTGGTAGCATTTCCCAGAGAGGCAGCGATGCAATTTTCTGAATACTTGCATGAGATGGCACTTCTTTTTTTTTCAATTTTTTTCCCTCTTAACTTATGTTAAAGGTAGAGACAGCAGTTTGGGGTTTGGTTTGGGTTCTTGTTTTTTGTGAAGCATTAAAGCTTATAGGAGGGTCCTGAGGCTTTTTGGTTAATTTTGAAAATGTTACCCCTTACTCCAGTTAAGTATGTTCTATAGTCTAGACTAAAATCAGGGATGTCTTAATGGCATTTTGAGGGATGCTGCCTTAATCACTAACATAATTTCAGGATCAGGTTTGAAGAGAAATACTGTATCTATGAATCTTAATGCTGGTAACTTTGTAAAGAAGGCTTAATATAATTCTTCCTCTGATCATGCCAGTTTGAATCAGGAAGCTAGAAAAAAAAAGAAAAAAGCTCAACGTCTTTAGTAGATGCATTAAACTCACTTAAATATTTAAGATTTTTATGAGCTTTTGATGTGAGCTACCCAATGAAACACAATTTAAGGTTAGATTTTAATCTTACGGTGGTAAACTGGGAGAATCCACAACATTCATGAGGTCTAAGCAGCAGTCAGACAGATGTGGGTCTGGGGTTTACTTTGATGTTTAAGGCTCCAGTGTTGTTGAAATAGAACTGGATGTTTTAACCAATTATGTATCTTATTCTCTAAATTTCTGATTAAAGCTACTTCTTTTTAGTTCTTTGCAGATATAGTAGTGGCTGAATACTATGTTACTGCCACTTCTAACAGTCCTGAAAACACATGGTAGTACATCCGTTTTCCTTTCCCTTGAAAGGAATATTTCAAACAAAAAAGAAGTACTTTTTTTTTCCTTTTTTGTTAAATGTCATCCTTTCTACTTGCTATTGTATTACAAAAGTCTCTATATCTTTTTCACAGCTGAGTGAGGATCTCTATTAACGTATTATATCTTTTTTAAAGTGTAAATTCCTCTAAGCCTACTGAATTTGATTCAGTTACCCAGATAAGCATCTGGTGTGGTCTGAGATATCCTAAGGTGTTCTTCAGTTAATAAACTGACTTGGAACAACATTGTGAAACTCATCTCATGTTGGTTTAGGTCTTAGGGTTTCTAAGACCTGCGCATGGGGCTGGCAGATGTGGGTAAGCCCCTATAGGAGATCAAAGACATCCTGGACCAGCAGCTGGATTCTAGGCAGGGTACCTGAGGGCATTTTCTATCACACCAGATGCTTATTTATGGGCAACAGATCAAGCCAGGTTGACTCCTTTCCTTGCATTTATTTTCTTTTTGACTTAATAATTAAAATGGAGTATGAGGCTTTTTTGAGTGAGTTTTATTTGACATAAAAATACATCTAAGCTTGTCTGAGCGTAATAGTGCTATACAGGCTGTTTTATAAAAGGCTAGCAGAATACATGTAATCTCCTCCTGCACTGGGCCTTAGGTCTGGAAGCAGCAGAAATAAGCATTGCTGCCTTACCTACAAGAAAAAGGAGGGCTTATTTTACAAGGAAAATGCCATCTGTGTCTAGATGTGGAGTGGTGATAGCTGCAGTGTACAGGTGTTCAGGAAACAATGAAGAGACATCAGGTGAGGGGACTGTGATTATCTTAGCCAACTGGCATAGCTGTGTACAATTGTTCTCTTTTTCTCCTTGCATAGAAATGGCAAGACAGAAAGGAGACAAAATCAGGGAAGGAGCATGCTGGAGGGACATGGTTTGTTCATTTACAAAATCTGTTTTTTATCTTGACGCGTTTATAGAGCTGACCTGTAATAAAACTAACAATGTTCCATCATGAGTAGAAACATCCAATGTAGTAAGATCAGAGGGGCAATAAGAGCTTGTACTTCTAGATGGCAGTTCAGGGCATTCAGGCCTTGGAGTCATGTCCCTCTCCCTGTTTAAGGATCAGGCCTGATCTTACTTTCAGTGGGTCTGAATGTGAAGTCAGAACTTCCTCCCTGTTTCCACATTCCCCCTTCAGCACAAGTTGATCCCACAGATGCAATTACTAAGAAAAATTAATCCATTTTTACAGTGTTTTGCCCGTCGGCTTTGTTTTCATTCCTGCAGCTATTTGAATAGCTAGCAGAAGCTAGGCCAAACCACCTGTGTCTCTATCATCGCTGCAAAATCAACAAACCCAGATTGAGAATGTGCATTATAAACCACGAATTCCTGGGTATTTACCACTGGTTATACCAACAAACTCCTTTTTTTTTTCCCCCCTACTGTGGCTGTTTACCACTCTTTATTAGATGATAGAAGTAATTCCCTGGAAATGCTCTGTGAGGTGCTTGCAAAGCTCAATGTGCTGCAGCACTGAAGGGAAAAATCGGCAAAATGCAGCTTGTACAGTATGCTTTTCACAACTAGACAAAATTCACTGTTTCATTTACTGGAGCAGTATTATTTTGTCATATATGAAGGCTCTGATTATTTTTCCTGCTGAACCCAGGACACATGATTTATCTTCAAACCATGGAAAGCCACTCCTAAGGAGAGCACTTCAGTATTTAACCTAACTGGCCTCTGCACACTGCTTTAACTGCAACTAAATGTAACTGAAGCAGAAGTTAAAATACTGCTGTAAGAGTTGAGAAAACTTAAGCGCATTACCAAGCAGTATATTTTCATAAATGTGCAGAAACCTATTGTTCACTTATGACTTCACTTAACTGGAAACTGCACTATTTTTTTACCCTTTATTTTTTGTCTTGACATGAAAATGCCAAAAGCAATTGTGAAAGAAAACATCGCAGCTTTCACTTACAGGGTTCCTTAGAGCGGCTCACTTTTAGCATGTGCGAATGATTGTGTAAAAATTAAACCGCATCATTTAACAAAGTGATACTAAATGTGAAACTGAATGTGATAAATCACTCTGTTTTATTATATGTGATTCCCCAGTTCATTTCTCATGCTCAATACTAAGTCAAATGCAAGTGCAAGGCAGATTATTTGCATGAGCTTTTATAACTGTGCAGTGCACCTGAAGATGTTAAGGTTGTAGCCAAACCAGGAGTCCAGGTGGTGAGCTTAGTTTATCACAGTAACAAGGAAAAAAAAATCCAGATAGTGAATGTAGCTGATTAAGGAGTCATGAACCCAAACTGATCATACTTTGATGTAAAATAGCATAAAGAATAAAAAAATGAATGGTTGTGAGAGTTTAAAAAATACATTTATTATTAATTATAAATAAGTAAATAACTTGAAAAAATGCCACTTAATTGAAGGCACTCACCTAGATCAAAAGGGTGCTTTGAAATGCAAAATAAACCTCTTTTCTTCTGCCATGGGTTTCTGTGTACACACTGATTTGATAAGTATTTGGTCAACTTCCACTGACCTGAACTATCATCAGTTTAGGTAGAAATAATGATTCTTAGTGGCTGTAGAAAGCTGTGAAATATATAGGCTGTAGCTGCAGCAAAAGAAACTTAAATGGCATTGTCAGATGCGTAAATCAGAGCTTGCAGTGAAAAAAGGTGGTTTGGCAGTTCCACATGGGCCTAGGATGTGAGACCATGGGGATGGATAGCCAGCTGTGCTGCACCTTCCCTGTGTGACCTTACAGCTGGTCTCAGAAAGGGACCTACAGCCCTAAGGAGATGCTTAGGCCAGTGGAGCTCAGTCAGCTCAGCTCTACAATTAGGACTTTACTTACCACGGGGTCAAGCAGCCTCCAGAACTAGCTCAGATTTTTACGCAAAACAGCCTTGGAGTCTTCCCCTGCACATGCCCAGCCCTGCCACAGCAGAAGGGCTCACACACAATGTCCAGGTTGGTATCTGGCAATAACACATGCCGTTCCTCTCACCTAAGAGGTTCAGTCAAGCAGTTGAGGCCAGTATGGAAGTTTTAAATCGGGCATCCCAGAAAACACAGCAGGGGTTAGGTCTGTCTTTGAAAATGCTGTGTGCATGAGTGGGAGCAGGATACAGCAGATGGGAAATGGCCTGGATACAATCCAGTGTCTGTTTAGCGAACCAGACCGGAGTGTTTATATAGCACTATAGGTTGAATACCAAGTCTTGACCAGGACCTACTTACAATCTCCAGGACAGGTCCGCAATGTTTCCAGGAATATTCTAAATTGTGTCTTTTGGTTGTTGGGGTTTTTTTAATCTTTGCTGTATTTGTTCTGCAGCATAAGGAGTTTGGTTTCCAGGGCCATTAATACCATGCAGCAGACGGTGTGGGGATGCTTCCTCTGCAGCTGCATACAAACCATGTAAGAATGAGGTGTTTTATTGTTGGAGAGGAATGTTAAAGAGATACTGTCAATTTTAAGCTGGGGGGGGGGGAATAAATATTATTTTAAAGAATAAAAGTGCTTTAATATTTGAATAGCTGTTCTGCTTTTCTACAGCATTCGCTGAAATACCTTTTCATGTTTAAAACTCCATAAATCTAACTTTCTTTGCAGCCTAGGAAGCTTACAGCTTTGGCCGTGGGAGCTTATGAACAAAGGAGCTTTGAAATGGGCTGTCTCCTCTTCAACTGCTCCAAATGTTTGACCTTGATGTACCATTGACAAGAAACTGTGGCAAGCTTATTGCTGATAAAAGCTTGCTGTTCTCCAGCTGTAAGGAAAGTCATCTGTCTTAAGAGCAGCTTACAACAGATGTCAGTTGGGCATCCAAAATTAAAAATTTCTGCTGATGCATCCCAGGCTTTGGAATGCCGTCCTGTGAAATCTAACACTGCAGTGAGACAGACCCGATACCAGAAAATCGTAGATCCAGATGAAATGCAGTCCATGCAGTGAGCCCTGAATATGATATTCACATGGAAACAGAGCCAAATTATGCATGAGTAATAAGGCTGTTCTCAGTATGAAAATATAAAGGACTTCTTTCTTCCATCCTCATTCATCACAGACATGACCTGGCTACACTGATGTCAGTGGGAAACATCCTGCCCCTATATGGCATAGCATATCAAGTGTTAAAGTAATAGCAGAATAAGGTGACATAGCCTAAAGAACAGTGACAGAACTGGACCTGCCAAGGCAGGAAAACAGTTTCTTTGCCTCAGTCTCTTATCCATAGAATGAAGCAAGAGGTTTCCCTTGTTGAGGTATTTTGCAATTTTTCCGTACTTGCATGGTGTAAGACATAGGGCATCTTGTAAAGTTATTCTGTCTTGAAGCATCAGGATGTAGCAATCAAATGGAATTTGGAGGCTTTCTCTGATTTGGACTATAACAAGCTTTCAGAGCTGACCATCCACTGAACTAGGTGCTGCTATGAGGGGAGGAATTCAGGAATTCAACCCCACCTAGCCTGAGTCACTTGCTTTAAGCATTTGGATAGTCATTTCTTCCTCTCTCTACCGCCCATAAAGGAAAAGATACCACCACAGACAGATAGCCACCTGAGGAGCAATCACACTGTGGGGCTGCTTCTTGCCTAACATAACCCAACATACTATATATGCAGCATAGATATGCAGCCTAGGTACAGCCTGCTTGCTCCACAGCCATGTTGAAGAAGGACTGTATTAATAAATAGGATTATTCAGAGCACCTGGACAGGCAGTGTATAGAGTGTAACAGGATGAAATAGACACCACAAAAACGATATAAGTAACTTGAAAACAATGAGTATTATGCTGCCTTATTTCTTCTTTCTTTGGTCCATAGCACGTTAATGAATAAAAAACTTTGAAGGAACAACACTGCTTTGTGGCTGATGATTAACTTACTCAAAAGGTCTTTACTCATGCTCACCACATTCTTCTAAATGTTTTAGAACAGGTTCTAAAAATTGTAAATATTGGTCTGAATCATTCCAGATTTTAAAATATTTTATTCTAGTAACAGAATAGCACTTCATACATACGCTTGTGTCGCTAAGATCACTGAAACGTGATGATGTATCTAGGTATCGCATTGTCTATCTCTTCTTATTTTTAAAGTAAAAATTACAATAAAAGGAGTCAGAAAAGCAGAAAATGATGCTTAAAAATATTGACAATGAGCATAGTAGTTTAGAAATCAACCTTGCTCGGATAGACTTAGAAATAAGCCAAATACATGCTTAAAGACAGGGATTCTCAATTAAACGCGTGGCCTCAAATGGCCCCTTTCCACCTTCCACACTGCACATCTTTGCGCAGGTTCTAAATAGTTATGGTTTTGCCTACAGGATTGTTCACTAGCCTTTTCTCTGCCTGTCTGCCAAGATCAAGACTGAAGCTTGGAAAGCCAGTTAGAAATACATCTTCCCTGTCAGAGCTGATTACCATATTCATTACCAGTTTGACATTGAATTCACAACCTGTATTTCTCCTACCTCCTGCCTTTCCCAGCACCTCTCCCACCTCCTCATCTTGACTTCACCCTCACTAACAAATACAGAACCACTTCTCAGAGTTATTAGTATCTACCTGCCTTTGTTTTGTCAGTAAAAACATGTTATTTAAATGAAAAATATGACAATTTCTTAGCAAGCCATTCCTGTGCAGTCAGAAGGAAGGAAAGGAAGAAGGCATCTGTGTTTTAATTTTGATTTAGCTGAGGACTTAATTAGCAAATATATTTGTTAACCTTTCTGTTCGTTACATCTCATGAACAGAAATGACTGTGGTGATATGACTCAGAAAGACTGTTTATGGAATTATGACTCCCTATGTAATTATGTTCAGTTTGCCAGCTGTGCCATCTATTTGAAAGCTGGGGATTATTAGCAGTTTATAAATACCAGGTTATATACCTTCATAGAATCCATTGCTTAATGCACTATCTCCCTTGAGGGCATTAAAGATTTTAGTGTAAAACCTAGATTCATGCTGAAGGGTAATCTGTTTTAGGAAAAAAGAGGTTTTTACAGTGAATAAGCATGACATGCATCATATAAAGATGTGGGCAAGATTCTAGAAAGTGACTGCTAAGTCTGGGTATGTTTTTAAGATTTCCATTCTGAAGGATTTACTTCTCCAATGCAACAGAACACAAAATCAAGTCCTTTAAAATGAGCCAACTTGCATACCAGAAGCACTGCTTACCACACATTAGCATTTGTGTTCATATCTCTGCGTGTTTGTGATGTACTTCTCAGTGACAGAAAAAATGGAAAAAAGTTGGGAAAACTGAAGACAGTTGCCACTAAGGGCACTGACCGTATTGTTACATACAATCACATTAGTTTCCTGGACAGCTGAAATAATAGCAGCCTGGTTTAGTGCCCTTGAACCAGTTTCTACTGGTTGATTGCACTTTACAGTGAAGTCTGTAATACAACTTGCTGTCAGAATTGGTAGCACCTTAATTGTGGCACCCTGTAACTAGGGCAGGAGCTGAGGAAATATCCATATCAGCCCAGGCTTGGTCTGGCTTCTAGGAGGACCAGGGTGATGACAGTGCGAATCACAGTATTTCCATGATTAATAAATTGGAATAGGTTCTACAAGTTCTGAATTAAACTCTCAGTCCAGCCACTGTAAAGCAGGAGCAACACTGTTGATGTTTAGCTGCTCCCTTTTATTTTCAGTATTTGAATCAAATTCTCTGGGTGGAAACTCCCTTTCCTGAGTGCAGTGATGTGAGGCTGTAACTCATTTTGGAGAGGTGGGCCCCCAGGTATTGATACAAAGATGGCTTGAAAGTGGTGTGCACTGGAAGGACTGGTTTCTGAAAAAGAGATACTAGCTCTTAAACATGATCTCTGTTGCACAGTTGAAACCCAAACAGCAGTCTGAAAACAAATTCAATCAAGAAGTCAGCAACAATGTAGGCAGAGCAAGAAAAGAAGGTTGTAAACAGCAGAGAAATCAGAAATTGATAGAATGAACATCATACAAAGGACTCACAGCAGGAAGGGATGGAAATTACTAGTATCAAACAGTATGGCTTAAAAAAGAAGAGGAAAGGAAAAAGATCTGAGAACAAACAGTGCTTCACTCAGAACAGGCTGGGCAATTGACTGCGCAGCTTGAATGGAAAGAGAGGAAGCTGCACTCATTTCTAAATAACAGATAATGGTAAGATGAATGAAAGATCATAAGGTGAATCAAGGTGCTATAGACAGAATCAGGGCTGGAGTAATGTGGCAAATGGAAAATCAAGCTGTCAGAGGGGAGATAGTTGGGACAGCATTAAAGAAGGAGGCCTCCAGTCAATTAAGATGTTAAATGATGATCACACAGAAGAAAGAGAATGGAACTCAGACAATGAGATGTTCACAGAGGGAATGTGAGAGATGACTGGGGCTTGAAGCTGCAGAAGGGATGTAAGGATTAAGGAAAGGCCATATAGATAGCCATTGCTTCTCTTTCATTCAGAGGTACCTCATCTTTTCTGTCTTTTTATCTCCTTGTCTTATTAGGCTGCACTTTTGTATTTACTCCGCAGTTGCATTACTTGCTTTTAACATTTGTTATTTCAAGCAGCTTTCAAGCTGCTTTCAAGCAATATGACCTTAGGGGTGGTTTAAGGTTTTATAGCAACCTTTTACCTACCCACCACCTTTTCTCAAGCAACTTCCAGTTCATTCCTGCCATGACTGAAATGCTGCATGATAGCATCTTTGCAAAGTCTACAGAAGCAGCATAGGGCCAAAAGCATCTTACTGCTTCTCAGTTTGCATTTTCTTAAAGCCAATTTAATCCCACATATTTAATGCTGTAAGAAAGCAATTTCAGAAAATTAAACAGGAATTTCCCTATGTGTTTATGACATAGCAGCAATGATAGATTTTTGTCTGTAGTTAAATATTTTCTCTCAGTGTTTATTGATTACACATTCAAGGCACACAGGGAAAGTGATTGTAGGCTTGACAGAAATCCAGCTGAAGAGAAAAAATTTCATTGATTCAGCTGGATTTTAGAATTGATAAAACCAGTCCAGAGACTGATCTGCGAATAAATGTGTGCATTTCACTAATACATTGGAAGTGGGAACTCTTGCTTTTATGGGCAAGAACATTTACAAGACACTTAACTCCTAAACAGTTTGTACATAGAGCTCTGAACGGTTGTGTTCTACAAAAGGATATACTGTGGTCACCGTTCAAACAGACAGCATAATCCAGGCAATGAAATACGTCATGCATGATGTATGTCATACAAATAGGGCTAGTCTGCCAATAACACATGCACTATCTCTTAGGCTCCATGAATTATTACAAAGGTAGAAGTGAGGCTCACTAACAGAAACATGCCTAAAGCTAATGCTACTGACAGCATACAATTTGACTAGAAATATTACCTACAAGCAGAAAACTATGGTCTCTTTCCCATCAAAAAGTGCCATTTTTCATTTGAACAAAACATATGGGGAAAAAAAAGAAGTATTTTTAGTTTGATATTATCCATGAATGAGAAAGAAAACTAATAGGGAAATAAAACTCATTGAAAGTAAAGCAAATTTATTGCCAAGTGGTCAGTAGTTAAAACAGTCTTATATACATAGTAATAATAGACCTGCTGTTCTTGTCAAGAAATTCAAGAAACTTTCAAAAGAATCCCTTAGGTTTACCCTACAAAATCATAATCATGTGGTCTCATAACTGTAAGGAAGGATCAAACACTACGAATGCTGACAAGAACATATTTTCAGGGAAGCTGTATACTTAAAGAGTAAGGTGCTTACTATATTTCATACAACCATCTTGGCTTCCTCCTGCAACTCTACTGCAGGTCCTCCCAGTGTCATCTTGTGGAGGTTGTTTCAATACCATTAGAAAGCACTGCAGCAAATAACGTTTCTGCAGATCAGACAAGCGTGAGGAGCTCCAACATCATTACTCATGTCTGGTTTATTATAGGATAAGCTTTTATCTCTTAGGGTCAGGTTTTTGAATCCAGCTGCATAGTTTCAATGCAGGACAGTGTGTGGGAAAGCAGAGTTGTACATTGCTTCTATGCTTATAGTGCTGGAGCCAGCAAAGGCTCTACAGTAAGTCTGGCTACACATAACTCCCCGTAACACAAAGGACATCCCCGGGCTCCTTGTGTCAGTGGCTCTCAGTGGCACAGTGTAACCACATCAGAATGTAATAAAATCTGTGGAAAAGATTTCTGAAAGAATGGGGTTGGGCAGCTGCATAATCTTGTTCTAAGAAGTCTGCATTACATATTGGCTAAAGCTATGTCTTATGGCTTTGTTTGACATAGTCAAAAGTGGCTGTCACACTGAAAATGTATCTTGCCTCTTCCTGAACCATTTTTATTGCAGTGTCTGTTATTTATCATGCATTGGTAATAGAATGAATTAATATGCTTTCGCATTAGCTCTCGCACGCTTCCTAAGAAAACAGTAAAAGTTAAAGGCTGGCAGTTCAGTATTGTTTATTGTTACATGGGGCTGTGTTAGGGTGTGTGATGAAGAAAAATACAATAGTGTATACTTTAAAACAGAAATCAAGAAGAAAATATAATCCAGAAGTTTCATTTCAGCATTCTCATAGGTCTTTTTGAGTCAATGCCTTTTGGCATTGGCAAGACACCAACTTGAGCTCATCTGGCACAATGAGACACAGTATTGTAGACTATGATAGATGTGAAAACAGGGGAAAACAGAAACAGAAGTAAGGAGGAAGTGAGCACTCAGAACAGAGCAGCTTGTTGTTTGAATTCATCAGAGTGCAAACTCAATGACACTGTATCACTGCCTAGATCAGAAAAGAAACTTAGCCATGAGTTCTAATGCCCTGCAGGTATGACAATTCGTTCTTTTCTTCTTACAGCTGAACCCCTGCATAGTTACAATTCCAACAAAACACTGCAAGCAGAGAAGCCAGACAAAACTATATTGCCCAGCATTTGCTTTAGGTCATAAAAGCCATCTTTCTATCAAGATTTAATAGAAAAAAATAAAATGTTTCCACAGAAGTAAGACTCTGAAATAATAAATTTTAAGAAAGAAAATACAATTGCATGTTTTTGCATAAGATATTTTAAGTCCTTAAATTACAGAACCCTATACGAAAAGCCTTCCTTTATGCAGCCAAGCAAACCTTTGCTTATCAAAACAACTGGCATTCTTCATTGCCCATGCTTTGACATAACTCTCATAAAGGGAGGAGGTTTTTCTTCTAATTTGGTCTGGACAGAGGAAATGAATGTTTTGATTTTTGGATAAGAAGATATTTTGCTCTCATTCTTTTTGGAAGTCTGCATTTCTCTCACCACTTTCAACCTGAAAGTCAAAACAGAAATAGTACTCAAAAGTCCTGCCTCTGAAAACTACGCTCAGATGTTACCAGGATGATGCAGCTGCAGTTTCTATCAGAAATCCCTTTCAGAATCTGAAAATCTTGCCTCTCAAGATTTTCACCTCTCACCTCTTTGAAGAAAACCTTCCAGAATACTGATGCTGGGAAAAAAAAAAGTTGCATTTGCATGGTAAGAATTCCTATCTGATGAATTTTCTGATTTTCTTGTATTCTAGGTTAATGTTGCTGGCAACAGTAGTCATTCTATAAGCGCTGCAGCCAAAACCTCTTATCAAGCTACCTGTTATTTTCTGAGCAACTGCCTGATCATTAACAATAGCTACACATAAAATTTTGTATTCATCAGAGATGCTTTCAGTTCAAAATTATCAGCGTAATGAAGAAAAACTAAAAAAACCCCACAACCCCATAATTTCTTAACCTAATTGTTAAATGAACATGAGCCAGCAGTGTGCGCTCGCAGGCAGGAAAACGAACCGTATCCTGGGCTGCATCAAAAGGAGCGTGACCAGCAGATCAAAGGAGGTGATCCTGCCCCTCTACTCTGCTCT